>JBBPTC010000125.1:0-16748 GCA_038093955.1 Boletus albobrunnescens
GGTAGTTCTTCGAGGGTGGATAAACTACGTCTAAGAGGTGGGCATGGGCGTCAAGTTTGATTGCAAGATAGGATGAAGCTACGCACTCAAAGTAATCGACCAACCAACCCCCAATCATTTCTGCTACACCAGCCGCGCTAGCGGGATGCGCCGCAAGACGAAACTTCTGGCGAGGTGGGTCGGTCTCGCTCGTCGTCAGCGGTTTCTACCGTTCCGAATGCTTCTCCAGGAATGACTTTTTGATGGAAGGCCAGGAACCCGTGGATCCCTTCTAATTTCGGGTCTACAGAGACGACGCCTTTCCATCCTATGAAGCGGATCCGATACCATCCGAGTTGACACGACCGATGGTATGACGGAATGCAGTAAGAACTTGGGATTGTCTTAGCAAAAAATCTCCAAATCTTCTTCGCCACCCCGGATGATATTGTGCCAACGCCATCCGTAAAGTTCATCCCATTTTCAACGACGTCCCGTATCTCAGACCGCTGATCTCTCCTAGCGCTTATGGAGGGATTCGTTCCTAAGAAGGTTTGTTAAGCGATGGTCGATGAACGACGAACGAGTCAAGTGGCCCTGATTCACCATTCTCGCGTCATACTTGGATGGACTCGTCATCACCGCACTAGTCTCTGAAGAATCCCGTATATTCTGGGCATTCACCACGCCATTTTCAGGGCGACCGAACGGCACGCCCCTTAAGAACCGACGACGAAAATGAAGCGTCTTCCAGCGCGTCCGAATCCCCTTTGAGTACCTTGCCTACCCGTTCCTTCACCATCAACTCCCCAATCCCACCTATATTGGAGGCGATCTTCATCACGGAACTCGACTCGAAACAAACGGTCCCCGTAGACTTCGTATTCACGCATGACTCTATTGAATTGGGTGATGGTCGGCCCTTCCGGAAGCCGTCCGGTTGGTGTAAACGTCACATGATGGCCAAAAAACTGCCTCTAGATGGTAACGTTCGCAAACGACGAGTCTTTTTCTCCAGACGCCCTCGACGACCTCTGCCCCAGAGGATGACGAGCAGAAATCTCCACGAAACGCTGCAGAAGGTCACTTGATGCGTTCCAATGAACGGATGGGTTGTTCGATCTATGGACAAAGTTCAAGTCCTCCGCATTTGTGATGCCGTTTGTAAAAGGGCTTCGACTTGAAACGCAGCCCGCTAATTAAACGAAAAGGCTGATGAATGCGGCCGTTCTACGATTCCCTGAATGATGTTAGGGAAGGAGAAGAGGTTTCAACGGCCGCTGGCGTTGGTGGTCACTCCCAGCTTTGGGTGTAAAGGTGAGGTCTGAAAATAACACTCAAACCTTTTCAACACGTCTCCAAAGTAGTCAGTGACGTCGTAAGGTGCGCGGATGATGGGCATATGGGGAAACGGCCCTGTGGCCTGGACTCAGTGAGCCCGCGATGGCGGTACTTTTCGCACCTGCGATCGTCGAGGATGGGCACTTAACGGCAAAGCAATTGGGTCCAGCCTCCCTTTGTGGTCATGAACCTATGTTCAAAGGGGGTCGGCTCGCAGCAAAATGCAAAGGACGGACCGATAATTTCTCTTCTGCCACGATGTTGAGGTATTCGGCGAGACGAACGTGCGATCTTCTGAAGATGACGCGAACCGACAACCGCAAGGCTAACCTTCTCGCTTGCTCTCCGCAACGCTGTCCCGAACCTTATTGTTCCTTACTAGGTCAGTCAGCGCTGGCATGTTATCGTGCCAGCCCTCTTCGTACCCAGGGGGTCGACCCCCGCGTCCATCCTTCGGATTCGTGTACTTTGTCGGGTAGGTAGGTCGGCACTATGAAAAGACCATAGTCAACGTATGGAATGCAGCCAAGACACCCACCGAAGACGTCCTCATTCGGTTTGTCAACGGGGTCTAGGCCAAGCACGTATTCTTCGCCCCGCGAATCTTGTTTCTATCCGTCCATAGCCAGTCGTATGCGCCGCGAACGAGGCATTCGTCGAAAACGTCGAGCTAATAGCTCGATGACCGTGCGACGCATTGTTAGGTACTGGAAGAGCTTGGAGCTGCCGGCCCTTTCGAGTTCCAGACGGACGTCGCCTGGGACCGTCAACGGCTCCTTATTTGACTCGGTGACCCAGAGTTTCCACTCGCATAGGCGGAACGCGATGTTTTTGCATAGATGAATCCAGGCTGACTTGTGTCTAGACGGAAGTTGAACGTAGCCGAGGAAGTGTTCTGTGGAGTCAAATACCGAAATTTTTTCAATAAATCGCTTGCATCGCCCTCCTTCCGGGTGGCGATGGTGGTGTTCTTCCGGAATCCCGTACCGGATGACGCTTTCGTTTTTCTCCCAAGTTTCTTCATCCACATCCTTACGAGCGGTTGGAATAGCGAAGTACGCGATTGCCTTGATCTATTTTTGTGTGATCGTGCCATCCAGAGAAGGATGCTGGTTTGACCGGTTTGACTGAAGGCCGTTGCATTCAACCCAGTCACTCAGTGGGCTAGTGCAGATGCTTACCTGACTGACGCGTAATCTGACTGACATGGCTGACGTGTGACTGATTCTTTTCGTCTCATCAACTGATCACCGTTGCAATTCTTACTGACGCGCATCTACTCGTAGCTACAAATTGTTGGAAACATTTCCAACCCTTCTTTCCACCTCGTTGCCCTCGACGTCTTCCATTTCCACTTCTCATCTTCAGTGCCTTCCTTGAGAATTGTTTTATCAGTTCGCATACCGTTTGCGACGTACGAAAAAAGAGATCCAGACGCATATTGCGTAAACGAATGCCTTTTCTCGCCCTCTCCAATCCTCGAGTTTGAGTGGGTTATAACTGCAGATGGGATGAGTACCGTCGAACCCGGCGGGAATTCAATGACAAGCCGTAGCTCCTCCAGGACCAAATGCCCTCCTTTTTCCGGGTTGAACATGCCTAATGCTGAAATGCAGCATACCCCAAATGCCAAGTTCCGAAAGTCCTTGTGGGGTTTGCACACTGTTTGTGGTCCCAAGTTGAATGCAGCAGATGGAAAGGTGTCGACGAATGGAAACTGGAGGGTTGGATCGTTTTCCTTGATCTGCGACATCACAGACTTGTAATATGCGTATATCTTTGGAAAGTACGTTTTGAACGCTTCTAGATTTCCTCATCAAATACCATTCTTGCGTCACGAATGGGACTTACGGTCTTGGAACCCTGCCAACCTGGCGACCGCAGGGTGCCTTGTAAGCGTCCTCCTTGCATGTGTATACATGCTCGCCGTCGATGTTTTTGTTGGCTTCTACCGTCGCATTAAAACGAACCGCCGTTTCCTTGATGCCACGCTCACCTTCGTACCACCCCCATGCGAGAACCCGGCAAGAATTGTGTGAAACTGGCCTCTTAAATTAGTGCCATTTGTTGGCAACAATGCTTCGCTTTCTCCATCAAAAGCAGCCGTCGCGTTTACGACCACTTCTTGCTCGAAGGACCCCCTAGGCATCCCAGCCATGACAGCCATGACGCGTCCCGACTTGTCCACGATTGCCTTGGGTGTTCTATGTGCGACTTTCATTTCTTTGTATATCGCACAAAACAACACCTACGCACTTGCCGTCCCATTTAACCAGCATGAATCCTTTGTCCAAGTGGCTTTGCAAGTCATTTTCATATAGGCTCTCGCTCTTGTTTTTTGGTCCGAACCAGCCGCCTTCTGCCGCTTCAAATTCTTGTCCTTGGGCATCGACTGATACATAGTTCTTCGTGTCCACCATGAGTTTGCGATGCTTCCTTGCGACTTGTTTTACTTGTACGTCTTCTCCTGCTCCCGGCTTTCTCTTTTTCTGCCGACGTCTCTGTCTCGCGCGATTACCCTGTAAATATGCTACTAGGTCAGGAGTTGTAAGCTGCATCGTTGCTTTGACTCACCTTGCTTTGCCCTTCGTTCTTGGATGCGTCTGCGTCTGATAAATCTGGTATTCTTTTTTCCTCCCATACTTCGGCCATACGTTTGTTTTCAAACTCCTCGTTTTCCCCTACGTCTATGGCCTCTCGCACGCCCGTCTCCAGGTTGAACGCCGTTGGTACGAGCTGCATAATTGGGGGATTAGGGTCGAGTCTTGACCGCGGCAGAGACGGTGATGCCATAACGAATGCCGTTAACACGCCACTAGTCACTAGCCACCGTCAGATAAGCCGAACAGGCAGCTGTGCACGATCATCTTCTTGCATCAACGTAGTTCTGGTGGTGGTATGTTTTTCGGTCCACGAAAGGTTCAGTAGAAGTAGCAAGTTACCTTCCTTCTCAGTATTTTGCTGCAATGTTTAGAATGAATCTAACTCCTATTCCAGATGGATGCAAATTTTTTTGAAACTCGCACGCACCTGCGAGAGTGTGGTGAAAACTTTAAATTTGGGCTGGGGGCAGACAACACTGGAACCACTTGATCGACTCCCCTTCAACCAACTGTCTCGCGCGCGTTCGGTCGTACACGAGGGCATGGAAACCCTTTTTTTGTTTTCTGCGCGTCAAATTTGATGCGCCCTGACACAGATCTGATGGATTGTTGGCACATTTTCGCCCAGCATCTTGTCGACTGGTGGTATTTGTTTGATATTGTTTGTACACGAGTGTTCAAGCACCGCTTTGGTTTTCTGCTCCTTTCTCTTGCAACCTTCGCTGCCAAGTGAAGGTCAATCAACGGTTGAGGCACCAATACCTCCACCTCTGGCGTATGCCTGGGTGCTTCTTTTCGAAGTTCGAGGTTAGTTCTAAATGTGGTTACCGCGCCGCCGCCAGGTGGGTGTGCCATGCAGAACACACCCGAGAATGGCAACTGCCCCGCCGCCAGGTGGGCATTATTGCTTTTGGGCCTAGTCCAGAGGGGCCGACCCTGGCCCGCTGGACAAAAGGTTGCCGCCAGGTGATCCGCGCTTTCGATATGCAGAGTAGATCCCTGGAGTCCAGAAGGGCTGACCCTGGCCTGCTGGACGCCAAACTGCTTCTGTGCGAACCAGGATCTCGACGTGTGCAATGTAAGCAGGCAAACGGCCACGCTTAAATAAAAGTCCCGCCGCCAGGTGGGCTTACCACCTTCCAAGCATCCCTGGCGCTGCTGGATACCAAACCGCCGCCGCATGTCTACTACAGTTCTACACGCCTCGCATTGTAATTTTTTTTTTAGCCCTGCTTGCTGTAAGACTGAGGTGCGTCAGTCTGTTGATGACCCTCTAGTGCACGGCCGGCGCGCATCACTATACTGACGCATTCGGGTTTGTCTGACGCGTGCCGCTAGACTGACTGGCGCCTTCATGTTTGACTGATGCCTGCCACTGGACCGACGTGTTCGCGTTTGTATAGCGCGTCGGTCCACTAACGCACGCACACTATACAGTATGGGAAGGGAAGGGACCGACGTCAAGGGTGTTGATCTCGTTGACTATGTCTGGGAACTGGACAACTCGCCGCTGAACGAGAAATTGCGTGAATTCTGCGCATGGGCTCGTAGTGACGGTACAAATGGGCCTGGTCAGACGCATTTTGCATTGCCAAGGATACGAGCGCTGTCCCGGGTCAACCTCTCATGTCCATGTATAGCTGGTACGAGGAGGCGACAGAAACACTCGTCTATCCCGCAGATGTCCCGTTCTGCAAACTAGGTTCGTTCACAACGTGCCGATGGATGGCTCGAGCTTCGGCGTTGCAGGAACTTTTAGCGTCCAAGGTCATCCGGTTCTATTGTCGCGACTGGAAACCTTATCTGAACGACATGCACGCCAACCACAAATAACCCCCTGTCACCAAACAACAACCCGCAGATGACGGGTCTCGCTCCAGAAACTACAACTAGCTTCCATCCGGAGGACCTGGGAGTGCGAGAGAAGCTCCGATTAGTATCGGCACGCAATGCAACGGTAGAGGACGTTGCGTACCCGTTTATTGGAATTTTTTCTAACGACGTCACGTCTCGCTTGGGGGAAAACAGCAACGGGACAGCTTTTAGAAATCATCGTCGCTCGCACGGGTGACGTAGCCGTCATCGTATGGACTAGGGTGTCGTTGCCATACAAACCTGTTCTTCCCAATTCCCTCACAGTCTACAGCCAGACGCCATATAGCCCACCACCCATGGATGCAAACGAGACCGATGCATGCGTCGAAGAACTGCGTACTGGAATGGCAGCACAGGGCGCCCCGGCCCTCTACTACAAATTCGTCCATCTCCGTCAAGCAACGGTCCCATTGCTGGGCAGAGCGAAGTTTATGACTGCGGACGCAATGCCGTTGAAGAAGCATCGGAAGCTGATCTCCATACACCCTTGACTCCGGGATCCTGTTGATGGATTCGCATCAGAAGATGAATGGGAGGACAGGTCTGACGTGACATAGATGATGGGCCAGAGGCTGAGTCTGATGCAGGCTCAGATGTCGGTGCCCCTGATGTTTCTGAGCCAGCTACTCTTTCGTCTGCTGACCCTTCAGTTGGGGCGGACCCTTATACGCTGACTTCGCGGCTGAATGCCCGAGTCGGGCATCCATTCCGTGCGCTTTGGTTGCAGCGGCAACCAAATGGACAATACAAGCGTGTCGCCGCCGAGCACGAGATCATCGCTCTGCGAGTCCTGTACGAGACGAAGCTCGGAGATATCAAGGTGAAGGTGTTAAGAGGTTGTTTGAATCGGATGCTCCGCTGGTATGGCATGTTTGCTTTTCATTTCGATCGTCAATTTGTCGTCCTGCACTGTTGCTGTCTCTAAGCTGCCGTTTCGTCAATGCTCTGCTGTCTTGATGTTCTCTGGTGTGCAGCATCACTCATTCATTCATACCATCGCCTATTCATTTCGTTGTAGCTGTGCATCAACGAGACACACCGCCAAACGTGTTCAGATCTAGGGTTGAACAATAATGCGTCTCTGTCCCTACGTACGACGCGGCAGGTACGCTCCTGGCTGCTTGCTCTAAGCCCTTGTCGACTGCGAGGTTACCAATGGCAAAAACGATCACCATATTCGCACGTTAATAGTCCACGCCGGTCAATTCTCACTAGTCTCAATAAGACTGAGTGCCTGCAAGTAGCGCCATGTACCGCCGATCGCTTGTAAGATCACTCTGCTACTGCTCAAGGACTTTGCGTCCTTGGTGGGCATCGGAAGCCTACCTTGCGCGTTTTATCGTACTCGGGGTCTCCCTGGCGCCTCACTTTCTCCTGCACCAAGCGTTGCATTGAACAGTCAACCCAAGCGCAATCTCCGCTCTCCAAGCGGTACGTGTTTAGCAGCTCACCTCGCACAACCGGATTCTCAGGCACACGATACGGAGCTAGGACGGTGCCCGCGACGGCAATATCCATCCGACTGGACTAAGCGAGGACAGGTGCAGAGCCAAGTGAAAGGGTGTGGTCACTGTCTTTGCATCATTTGTCTTTTCGCTGCCGCGCAAGGCTGCATTACGTTTTCTAATCTCCGGTTGCTGGCGCTCACTGCCAGCCCTTCTAGATCCCTTCCTTGCTCGCCACCTGGAGACAATTCGTTGGCGATCCGCCCACCCTTTACAAAATCTAGTGCATACGGATCGTTCCGCTGACGGCACTTTGTCAGTTGAAATGGGCTTGCCCATAAAACGGTGAGTGGCTCCCAGCATCCCACCTGCTCCTGCACCATGCCTTTTCGTTGTGCTGATTGCGAGCAAACATTCAAAAACGCTGCGGCCCGCAGCCACCACCGCTGGAGTCAGCACATCAAGATTCCTCCAATCACCGTGGACGGCAAGGTATACCGTGTCGAAAGGAATGGCGACAAATTGATTTGTCCTGTCGAGCGCTGTGGTCGTTCTTACGCAAGCCGGGCGAAGTTCACGGCACACGTCAAGAAGGTGCACGGAACCGTAGGGGAGTCGTCAACGCCATCGCTGTCACCAACGGGTCCATCCCAACAGAACGGCCGCAGCCACTGGCTTTTTTTAAAAGGTAAGGTGTTTCTTTTGTGTTCGCTCAAGGTTTATTCGTTCACCTGTCTTCCAGAGAGTAAGGCAACTGAGATATCTGGGCGAGAAGGATGTGGGGAGGCTCCCCCACCCAAAGCGTCTATCGTCGCGTCTAAGGGCGGGCCGCGGGTCCCTCTTCACATCCCAGAAGACGGTGAGTAATTCTAGCCTATCTACTGATAGGAAAAGGAATTCTGACGGGTATCCTTCTCGACAGTCTCCACGTACCATGGTAGCACTACAGCGGCAGAAGTAGAGAGGCGTGTCGCTGGCGGTTCAGGGCTCAGGCAGATGGTGGGTGAGTGAGGCTCATGTGTGTTGAAAATAACACGAGGCCTAGTACTTACTCTTCTGGATGTCAGGAAACCGACTGGCAGAAGAATCGCCCCCAGGTACTCCGGGTGCACCTGAAGGAGACCTCGAGCCCTTCTCTGATCCAGCGGACGTAGGTGAGAAAGCCCAACAGTCTATGGAAGGAGTCACTGAAAGTAACCACCTCTTGTGTTTTCTCGCTCAGAGGGCCCTCTCCACAGATCTAAGGTAGAAGAGTGGCCTCTTGTAGAAGAGAGCATAAGCGATAAGGGTAAGCTTCCTGGGCACCTATTCACGGGTTGGGGTACTGACAACAACAACGAAAGGAAAGCGAAGGGTTATCAAACTTTTTCCTGAAGAGAATGACGTGATGCATGAGGGGGTCCTCGCTCGGCTTGGTCTATGCCTGCACGCAAAACTGTTGGTGCTCATCTGCCAGCAATGTGAAGTTGGTGTGTGCTCAGAAGCTGCATTGGGCCATGCAAAGAATCAGCACGGTGTCACCACAAGTAGAGAAGAAAAGAAGGTGTTTCAAGCATTCTGTGAGGAACATGGAGTGTGCCAACGGCCCGAGCAAGCACCTATTCCCCTGGCAGGCGGCCCCCCAGTGAGAGGAATTGCGGCTCCGGTACCAGGATATAGTTGCAGGGCAGATCCGTTGAACTGCAGTTACAGCGTTCGCGATTTCCAAACACTTCTAAAGCATGCCAGACTGCGGCACGGTCAAGGACTGGCACACAATACGGATCGTGAGGAAACGATGGTCCAAACAATCTTCCAAGGACTGGGCCGGCTTTATTTTGAGGTGGACACGACCGCCACCACAGGGAGCGACCTCGACATGCGAGAATATCTCCGCCTCCAGTTTCTGCCTTCTGTGAAAGAAGATTCAATATTTACAGCAGGCTCGGACCACGATCGCCCGCCACTTCTGAAGATCACGCTATGGGACGAGTTTCATGAAGAGATTCGGAGGGATGGCGAGCAGAGAAAGGCGGCGTGGAGGATCAAACAGAAGCACACGTCCACAGAGCACGGAGGAATCTTGAAATCTCTGGATGGTGTGGTGAGGGAACACCACAGCCGCGCAAAGAAGTTGTTGCAGGAGATGCCCCATGCTTTCACTGTTGCGAAGGTATTACTGAATGGCCCAGGGTTTTCACCTGATCAGTAAGTTTTTTTTTCCGAATGTCGCTCGCACCAATACTTCCCCAAACACAGATCGAAATATTTCCGCTTTCTCTCTGGCGACAACGATAATTATCTGGCGTTTTTTGTACAAATGATTAGAGCGATGGTGCGAAAGGAAAGCGGCCACGAATTCAATATGTTGTTTGTCTTCACAGAGATTCAACGGGAGAAGTTGCAAGCTCTCATAGAGCATCTGGTTAAGGATGCAACAGAGCAGTCACAGGTTAGCAAGACGGAGGCCGTTCTGGCGTATCAGACTTTTTGCTGGTCGCTTGTTTATATCCCTGAAGCGAAGAAACTAGGGGCCTGGGACAATCCAATCCGGCGCTTCATCTGGCTAATGGCCCTGCGCAATGACGGGTCGTTCATGGATGCGCCAAGTCTCACACCGCTGCTTGCAAAGCTCAAGTATTTCTGTCGACTGGTGACGCTGTACGAAGCTCTTGCTTGTGGGGAGCCAAAGGACGAGACGGAGGACGCTGTCGAGTGAGTGGATTGGCTTTTAACATGAGCACATCCTGACATAGGCCCCTGTTCCCCAGCCGTGTTGGTCGGCTGCACAACCTGACGCTGAAGCTAGGCGCCCCAACAACCTTCAACATGGTCTGGGAGCTTCAACAAGTGGCATCTGCACTAGCGTATTCCCAGGTGCAGGATCCCAATGTTTTTGTGGACCCCGATCACGCCTGGATTTCCATTGGCACGGAGATGCTACGTCTCGACCGCCTTCGAAACGGGATGGCAAGATTAATACAGGAAGCAAAAGCTGCGTTCTTGTACCTCAGTCGACAAGACGATTGGCCCGACATGTCCGAGTTACAGGTCGTTGATGATCTGGGCAAGACAGACAGGGGTTATTCCTTCCTTGAAGAAGCCCCGTTCCGTAATCACAGACACGCGTTCCTTTTTTCATCGGTTCAAAACTGGAAGCTTGGCTCTTTCGCAAGAAATGGCCATTGGGAGTGGGACGAGATAGCCATCAAGGAGTTTCTCTATCGTTCCGACAGGATCTGGGGGAATGTCATTTATGCGCTTTTTATTGGCACACAGCTGTCTACTCGTGTCAAGCAGTTCCTGCAGATCCAGCTTCGAAACGCGGACAGGCCTCGCAACCTGATCATTCAGGGAAACGAGGCCATGTTCCTGAACAGATACAGCAAAACCACCCACATGAAGGAGAGGGATAACTGCATCCCTGCGTTCTTAGCTGGGCCACTGCAGGATCTTTTGCTGGTGTTGTTGGGTAGTGGGCAGAGAGAGACACAGGCTATCCTTGCTGGGGTCGTTTATGGTGATGAGTCCCGCTCGTTGTACCGCACGTAAGCTTCACTTCTGTGTAAATTTTTGGTTGAAAGTTTGACCTCCACAACATCAGTTACCTCTGTGTCGAAAAGGGCGTCAGAATCACAGCGGAGGCTTTCTACGACACCGTGAAAAGGCGTAATCAGGAACTTTTTCAATGCGCATGGGGTGCAAGTGATCTCCGCCAAGGAATGATAACCCTTGGACGAGAGTTTATTTCTCCTGATGAGACGTTTCCTATTTGTGCTGACGATCTCCTCGCCGAGGCTGCCGATCATTCCACCGAAGTGGACCTTGCCCATTACGCCATTGTTCATGGTGCAGTGCCCCGTCTCTCCCCCAGCAGCCTGGCTCGGCATCGCTGGTTAGCCAAGCAGTGGTCCAGCCTGCTGGGGATGGGGCCTCAGAAGCCTCCTGAACCGGTGCGTACTAGAGCCACATCCGAGAAGCTCCTCGACACAAGGGAGCTAGCTACCCAAGTCTCTGACTTGGTGGCAGATGCCGTCATGAATAGGCTAGCGACCATCGGCCTGACAGCTGATAACATCAAGAACCTTGCCTCCTTATGGGGAGGAAAATCATCAACCGCCGCAGGTCAAGGCTTTCAGGAGGCTAGGATACCTCTTCACTTGGACGACAACGCGGCCAGCTTAGAGACGCATTCTTCTCGCTTCACCATTGATTTATTGCACCCAGCCACCTCGATGATGCAATTTTCCAGGCAGCGAAAGAGGACCGTCACACCCACAGCTATCACTCTGGAGAAGACAGCGGTCTCACGACCACAGAAGAGGATGCGGCTTAATGAGGTCGATTGCGAGCAAGAGGTGCTTTTAAAGGAGAACGACGACAGGGGCCAGGTGAATCACGACTCGGTGCTCCACTCTTCTCCATTGGCCTTAAAGCCGCCAGGCTATACGGCGGAAAATCTCCTGTTGGAGAACATTCAACGTTTTGATCAAGGGGATCGTTTTCTCCGGGACAACATCAGAGGTACCATTCGACAGCTGCTGCGGGACCCGACTGCGCGCGAGAAGAGCAAGTCGCAGATGGAGGCTGTCCTCTTGATAATGCGAAAGCGACAGGATGGTTTGATCACCATGCGGACAGGTGGAGGCAAAAGCATGCTGTGGCTCATACCTCCTCTGCTCGACCCGGAGGCGCGATTCATCGTCGTTTGTCCTTACACAGTGCTCTTGGACCAACAGTTTGAGCTGGCACAAAGGCATGGTCTTCAAGCAGTCAAATACGGGGATGAGGACATTCCTCGGGTCGTTCGAATCCTCTTCGTTCAGGTTGAGCACGTCGGGTGCCGAAAATTTTGCAAGTGAGCACCTCCCAACATCTATCATCCCAGCTGTTGACCCGTTATACAGCCAGTTGATTAAGGAGGGTGCCCCGAAATTCACTGCCATGTTTATTGATGAACACCACGACATTCTTACCTGCCCGTCAGATCGTGATGCCAGTTGGAAAAGGCTTGCACGGTGGGCATCCGATCAAGAAATGCCACTGTATCTTCTCTCCGCCACAGCCCCTCCTACACTACAACAGAAGCTGCTGGACCCATATAACATGAAACCAGAGAACACAGCTCTTATTCGGTCACCCACGAACCGGCAGGAGATCGGGCTACACACCATTTCTACATGGGGGGAGGCTGGCCTCCAAAACCTGGTTCACACCCTTACCAAAAGGCTGAAGGAGAGGGAAAGAATGCTTGTATTCTTCAATTCATGTGAAGAGGCCGAACGGTTTTCCACAAAAAATCAGTGCCCCGTCTTTCACAGCAAACTTCCCAAGTCCTACCGTGGGAAGGAACTCAACATGCAACGATGGGAAAACGGGGAAAGTAAGATGATGGCATGCACTTCAGCATTCGGAGCGGGAGTGGACAAACCCAATGTCCGGTTCGTTGTTATCCATTCACCAAAGTACAGCCTTCTGTCAGTATTGCAGGCAGCTGGGCGAGCTGGCAGGGATGGAACTGAGTCCCACGTGTTCTTCACGACTGGAAAAACTGGTCCGTCAACTCGAAGTTGTACAGAAGTCAACATGCGTTGGCAGCTGGATCAACTACTGTACGGTAACAGGTGCAAGGTCTATCAGGCGATGCAGTACATGGATGGAAAAACCCTGGCAAAGGAGTGCAAACAAATACCCAACCAGGTGCCTTGCGACGTGTGCTTTCCGGACAGCGAGATTCACAAGCTAGCACAGCAGGCAGCAAGGGCTGAAGGACGAGAGTAAAGATTAGAGCAGTTAACACTCCCGATGCACTACTACTCAATAGCAGCGTATTTGAAGCATTGTAGCTGTCCAGCTCTGCGGTCTTTTGCAAACGACTTAGTCCTGTTAAGTCTGTCGGAATTGATGTGCAGATTCGTCAAAGCAAGGGCCGTTGGGATCGACCCAAACCTTGCTCGAATTTTCGATACTCTTCACTCGATCTGAAGCTTCAGACCAGCAGGGTGTCTGGCAGATCGAGTGTAAGCAAGATCTTGTGGCACAAAATCCCTTGTAGAAGCCAGCGTGAATGACACTCCACTGAGAACAAGGCAGTTGCATGCATGTCACCATCACGTACGCACACATTTTCCCTCCGCGTGTGCCGGAGTGGCATCTTCTGAGTCGTACATCAGTAATATCGTCGCGGCCTTATATCCGGCCTTATCCACAGCGCTGCGCAAGTGGTGTAAGGCCACTCGTTTTCTTAAATTCGACTTGTAAACCACTTTTCACACTTAGGATGGGCATCTCAACAGGGAAAGTGGCTCAGGATGTGCCATATCGTCCATTAGGAAGATAGAATATTTTCTTAAATCCGACTTGTACGCCGCTTTTCACACTTAGGTTGAGGCCTGGGCAAAAGTAGAAAAAGTGGCTCAGGATGAGCCATATCGTCCATTAGAAAATGGAATAGGCATGAAAGGGGTAATTAGGAGTAGTAAAAAAAGTGGGAAAATGCGAATACCAATGAAAGCTCAGCTCGGGAGAATTGGAACCTAGTGGGAATGAGCAGTGGTGACCCAGACTTGCTCAGCCGCACAAACAAATTAGATCTAGAGAATCATCAGTTACTTCCATACGCACCATGTTTCTGAAAGAAATACCAAAGTAAAACACGTGGATCAACGATATCAGTGTCAGAGGGGCCAGAATTGGTGGGGCCACGGTCGAGCAACGTATATGCGGAGGCAATGACGTCAGCAGTATTTTCGGGAGCCTTCCTTGTGACCGAGACGGCATATGATCGCGTTTCACTGCCTCATAGAGAGCATGGAGGCGCCCTTGCTCATATTTCCGGTCGCCTTGTTGAGGGTCTTCGGCAGCGTGATCTTTCCCTCCTTTTCTCCCGTTTCCTTCATAGCATCCTGTATACCAACGACGCCGTACGAACAAGGGTGAATGCACGCTCGAGCTTTCAAAACAACCAGTCAGTACATCAGATCAAGCAGTGCGTGCACTAGCCAAAGCTTGCCATTCCCGACTTAACAATCCTCTTCCGGTGCTTTCTATGTGAGCGCCTAAACCCCGACGACGCACGTGATACCATGGCTGTTCCACATTTTGAACTTCCCTGCTTCGATGGGCCAATATCCGTGGTGAATTCTGCATCATCCCGATTTTATGCGCCCAGCGATTTGAGTGGGTCTTGTGGGTTCCACAGGGGAATACATCCGATCCTGTCCAACGTTGGAGAGGGACCGAGGACGAGGCAGCTACCTAAGCATGAGGGGACTCCAGCCACCAAGCTAGGACCCCTGCCACCGCCTACTGTCCGGACCCAGGCCTAGCCCATGCTATGGTTGCATATTCATCGGAACGGACGCGGACATGGATGGAATGGATGGGTCATTGCCCATGTTTTTTGTTTTTTCTCGTTCGTCTACAAGGGTGTCACTTATCCTTGTGCAGTCATACGCCGGTTTGATAAGGTCGATGAGGAGCCTGATGAACTTACTGGAATGTGGATCGTTCGCCCGGCCACTCTTCCTAACATAAACACAACTATTCTATTATCCACATCGACTCGATTTACCATACAGCACACCTAATACCCATCTATGGCACTCACCCCATTCCACCTGAAATAAAGTCGCACCACTCATATGACGTGTTCAACCCCTTCTACGTCAACAAGTATGCAGATCACTACTCGTTCGAGATCGCATCTTACTTATATACATGCTCATTCTCACCACTAACACTTCGTAAGTACTCATCCACTTCCACCCATCCTTCATCTTTGATGAATCAATTACCGCCCACGTCAATTATCACGAGATGACCGCCAAACAACTTCAGACGAGGCCGTACACGCCCTCCGCCAACTACACCACCACCTCCCCGGTCGTCCCTACGCCCCCGGGCCCCCGACAACGGCATCTCCCCCACTGTCTACAACCTTAGCAGTGGCGAGCTCTCTTCCGATGGCCTTACTTTTGGCAGGCGCTATTTTGCACGGCTGTGGCAATAGCACTCGCTCTCCTTCCTTCTTCCATCCATACATATCTGTTCCCCGATCGCATCGCTTCAATCCCATTGCGGCACCCGCTACTCATTCGGCGGCAAAGACCCTGAGACGAAAGTCCCGCAATGAAGATTCCGACAAGGACGATGACGAGTTCCAGCCCGCAATCGCAGCTGGAAACACTACCGATGTTCACCGTGGGACTATTCGTCGTCAGCGGAGCAGAGGCGTCGTAATGAGCTTCATGACGGTTACCGTTGACTCAAGGACGCACCCCACGTCTCCAACCAGAATTCAAGCAAGGTTCCCCTTCTTGACCGCACTACTACCCGCTTCAAGCATCTCGAGATGACCGCCCAGCAACTTCAGAGTGTTAACGAGGCCTTTGATACTTGGGACCGCCGAGCATAGACATGCTGCCGTTGCAGCAGCGTCAACAATCACAGTCGAGTTTTTGATTTTTGACCTTGTCCTGAACTCAAAAACCTCCATATTATCTTCCACGATTTATTATCCAAAGGTGACTCGCATGACTGGAGTCAGGTTCGACGCAGTGGTCTCTAGTTGCTCTGCCGGCGGCAAAACTTCCAGACCGCCAATTGTCCCGACCGCGCAGGAGAAGTGCCTTCGAAACGATCCTCGGTGCTCTGAGCCACTGAGTTTCGTGTCGTTGGGCAAGGGTGCTCGATGATACAACGTGGGTCAGGTGTTTTTCATTATCACAGTTCTCGGTGTAGCATGTACTATTGTACTTAGACTACTTCGTTTACTTTTCCAATTTGGGAATCATACCGACGTGTAAATAGGGATTGCCATTGCCCGCTAGTAAGATTGATTTTCCAAATTCAAACTGAGTCACGCCACTCAAACTAAGTGTTGAAGAAGGAAGATAGCAACACAGTGACCGGTAGGTGGGAATAGCAATTACAGTCACGTATGCAAGGAATTAAGTGGGCGCACCAGGATGAATGATGACGGGTCAATAAGCTCATTTGGGAGCATGTGGATCGACGTTCGAACCTATATTTGAAGATCAGAACCGAAATGAAACATTGTTGTAGTGTCTCATTAGGAATGTGAGCGAGGGGGGTTTCATGTGAAGGGTAGCACATATTCAGTATATAAATTTCCCGCGTGCTTGAACTACATCCAGAAGTCGTTGGACAACAATTCGACTGATTTAATCTGTAAAGACAGTATGTGAGATGATGGAACATATGCCACGGCGGAATTAAATGCCTTGATCGGACTAATGCGTCGAGGGCTTGTGTCACTTACCACGGACAAACTAGCCGCGTCGGGAGCGGCCTC
The DNA here is from genome assembly GCA_038093955.1 of Boletus albobrunnescens. Taxonomy (NCBI): domain Eukaryota; kingdom Fungi; phylum Basidiomycota; class Agaricomycetes; order Boletales; family Boletaceae; genus Boletus; species Boletus albobrunnescens. The sequence goes on from JBBPTC010000125.1 coordinate 16,539, forward strand.
ATACACAGCACAACGTGATGAGTCAATGCCGCGGGTGATGGTACCGGAGGATGGTGAAGTCGAGGAAGGAGTTGGCCGCTATGCATCAATTCAGGTTTAACGGTATGAGCGTCACCAACAGACACACATCAGTCATATTTGTATGAACGTCAGTCTAATAGACACACGGGTCAGTCATATTTGTACGTGCGTCAGTCTAATAGACACACG
>JBBPTC010000125.1:16846-36289 GCA_038093955.1 Boletus albobrunnescens
CGGGTCAGTCATATTTGTACGTGCGTCAGTCTAATAGACTCACGGGTCAGTCATATTTGTACGTGCGTCAGTCTAATAGACACACGGGTCAGTCATATTTGTACGTGCATCAGTCCAACAGACACACGGGTCAGTCATATTTGTACGTGCGTCAGTCTAATAGACACACGGGTCAGTCATATTTGTATGAACGTCAGTCTAATAGACTCACGGGTCAGTCATATTTGTACGTGCGTCAGTCTAATAGACTCACGGGTCAGTCATATTTGTACGTGCGTCAGTCTAATAGACACACGGGTCAGTCATATTTGTACGTGCATCAGTCCAACAGACACACATCAGTCATATTTGTACGACCTTCTACCGCACAATGCTGAATTCCTCTTTCCTTTATTCTACCACGTCTCCAAGCTTAGCACTCTATACCAACCCGTCTTAAAAGCCGGGATAATTCAAGCTCCGCTGAAATTGATTTATGCGCGAATTCGACCAGACAACAAAACCATTGCTTCTATCTTGTGGTGCTTAATTCTGGCCCCAGAGAAGGAAATCTTCCGTCCTGGAAAAGATATAGACACAGACTTTACAGTTACAATCTAACCTTTTCCCTAAAGGGCTAACAGGAAAGAGAGAGGGAAAACTCGTCTGACGAACATGATTATGCAGGTGCGTCTTTCCGCAGATCTCGGTGAACCTATCCAGCCTCATATCAGCTCCGGTCCTCCTTGCTAAAACCACCGTCAACGGCCACTCTGCCTCGACCTCCTCCTCCGGCCTTACCACCACACCCTACTCATCATGCGCACGCGCACCGCGCATAAACCCCCACCGGAACCGCATCCTCAAGTTGTCGCTTCAGAAACGTGTGCAGCGCACTCGCAGTACGGAGGTAGGCTTACAAACCATCCGCGTCATCGTTTGCGCATGAGGACGAGTTGGGGGTACCGATCGCTTCCGTCGCTTTTGCCACCTCCATTCGGGTAAGTTCCTTCTTGAAGTCCCCTTGCGTTCGTCGGGCCTGGGGGGCACTATGATTGGAGTCGCGGAGGACGTTTCCCTTCGGGGACAATTAGTGCATCGAGGGCTCTGTTTGGAAGATACTTTTCAGTGACTCTGTTGATGCAATCCCTGCTCCACCACGCATCCCACTGCGCAACCAGGTCCGCCTGATGACCAGACTCTGGTGTTGTTGTTTTAGCATGCGAGACATGTGCACCGACAAAATTTGGTCATGCAGTTGCAGCAATCAGCGGGGCAAGGGTATCGATCGGAAGAGTTCAGGAATCGGTGCCTCCACAACTCGCATGTCCATCTCGGGATCAACTGCGTTGGCGGTCTTGGAATTATCGAGGGCGATTGTACGGTTTTCGGAAGGACGGCGGGTGCACCTCTGCGGAGGAATGTCTGATAGTCGTGACCGAAAAGCAAGAGTGATTCACATGCCAGAGTATTCCACAGAATTTTAGGTCGGAAAGTTGCAGGACGGTTATCCAATGCAACGTTACACAGATTGGCGTAGGCAAAATGGAGATACAGTGGACTGGTGGACGTAGTGTCCGAGACGGGCGTTGGAGAGGGCCTGAGGAGGAAGAGAACCCATGCCGCAGCCATGGGGAGGTGATGAACCCGAGGAAACCTAGCTACAACACAACGCGACTACCTAAGCACGAGGGGACTCCGCTCGCTCATACGGTCATACCGTGCTGGCGGCTGAGTACTGCCAAGTGCTGAGGTCGCAGCGCTGGCTGGATGGATTCACATGTTAGGCTGTGACCGGGGACATATGTTTGTCAGCATCCGATAGTACGCAGACCAACTTGACGCTGCCCACCCGAGATGTTTCTGCGGCTGCCATCGTAGTAGGTGAACTAACCGCATCTGCCACGGACCTGGGAATAGAGCCTGTGATGGTAGCTAGAGCAACAGACAGGTGATGGACCCACCACGGGACTGTACCGGTATTTAACGGTCGTCATCCGTTCGTGAGGTGCCTCCCCAACTGCGGAGGCCAGCGGTCGTACGTCACGGTGAATGCTCCAACTCCGTCATTCATACGTCTAGAAGAAATAGGAACAATAGTACTGTTCGCTATGTCACGAACCCGGCATCGTAAGCTGCCTGCTGAAGAACGCTTAGGTTGACTGTGCATTAGAAAGACAGATCAAGGTTCGCCTTATGCGATGTCGCTTGATACAGCCTTTCACAGCCGGTGAAACGGTGCGTGAGGTCCGTCTGTCAATCGAAGTTCGTCGAAAAAGTGTCTCGGACACTCCTAACATGGAATCTATCAGGTAATTCCCTCTTTTTGGCACTGGGCCAGCTAATGGTTGACCAGTGCTCGAGAATATTTCGCGCAAAAACGCCGTCAAAATACTACATATGTTGTGAAACACCTCGACTGGTAGGCGAGCCGGTCCTGGCGTCCTGACCCATTTAAAGGGAAGTAGATATATCGACTAGCACTGGCATTTACTGGCAGTTTTCTCTACCCAACCATTCGGGATGCTCTTACTCTCCATCCTTGCGTTTTCGTTGTTCTCTCATTTAACTGCGTCGTCAGTCCCAAAGAGTTTGGACTCGGATATAGATTCGTCAACGATGTCTCTGTGCTTGGTCCTGTGAGTCGGCTTCGTGTGACTAACCATTTCATTGCGCCAGACGGGCACAACCGGTCGTAAGTTGACGTTACTTATCACCTCTAAATGCGCCACTAACAACTTCTAGAGCGATCCTTGTTAATGGAAAATTCCCTGGGCCGTTGATCCAAGCAAACAAGGTGAGAAACACAATAGTATCTAGACTGGCGTACTAATACCTTTCTAGAATGATCGTTTTAGTATTAAACTTGTGAATGAACTCACGGACGATGCTATGTTGCTGGAGACTGCCATTGTGAGTAGTCGTATACTGAGCCGCAGAATTGAAATCCTCATATACTTTCAAAGCGTTATCACGGACTGTTTCAGTGCGATTCCAACTGGGCTGACGGTGCTGCATGGGTTACCCATTGTCCAGTTCGTCCACAAGAAACGTTTGTACAGAAATTTAAGACAACTGGTCAGACTGGAACATACTGGTACCACTCACATTATGCTGCTCAACGTTGCAGTGGATTACAAGGAGCAATGGTTATATATGATCCCGACGACCCACTGGGACATTTATATGATGTAGACGGTGGTGAGTTTCTATCAATTTCCTGACGGTGTTCCGTCTTATAACATTTTATAACCCGAAAAGAAAGTACTGTCACCACGCTATCGGGCTGGTAAGTATGCTATGTTTAACAGAAAGTGTAGCACTGATCTGTGTCCAGGTACCACTCGCCCTATGTGCCAAGAAAGATCTTCGGGTTCCCAAACATGACACTGATTAATGGCAAGGGCCGCTATGCTGGCGGTCCACCAGTTCCACTCTCGGTCACCGAGGTTCAGCAAGGGCTACGATATCGCTTTCAACTGATTGCGATGTCTTGCGAGGCCACTTTCAACTTCACGATCGATGGTCACAGAATGACTATCATTGAAGTGGACAGAAATGAGGTTTCGCCCGTAGAAACAGACGTTGTTTCGGCAGACCAGCACATTGGAAACTATTGGATTCGTGCTTTAACCAATCTATTTAATGCGACGTTTGATGGCGGTCAAAATATGGCCATCTTCCGATATGAAGGAGCAGCAGTCGAAGATCCTACCTCGCTGCCTGGCCCATATGAACTCTCGTTCGACGAAGGGGCACTTCACCCTCTCATTAAACCAGGTGCTCCTGGAACACCAGAAATCGGAAAAGCGGATGTGAACATTGCACTCGTCCCAGGCTTGAACGCGGATTGGAACTTTACACTTAACAATGTATCCTTTGTAAAGACGAATTTCATAGACCCTGTCCGGCGCGACGTTGTCTCCATAGGTACAGACCCCACAGACAACGTGACCGTCCGTTTTGTGACAGATAATCCGGGGCCCTGGATATTTCACTGGTGAGTGGTTACTTCCCCAATCACTATATGATCACGATGTGATGTACCGCTATCTAGTCACATAGACTTTCATTTCGAGCAGTACGTCCACTTTCACGTCAATGGATTGACATGATGCTGGAAACTAACGTCGTGTACAGTGGCTTTCCTGTCGTGATGGTGGTGGCACCGAACGAAACAGCCTACGAAGAAAGCAAAGTAGTCCCAGGTATGTACTATATTCTACCGTGTGTGTGCAAGACTGAGGAAATTGATCACATTGTACAGAGGATTGGGGTGAGCTGTGCAAAAGGAAGGATTAGGTATCGGAAGGGACAACATGTCCAGGTTTCGAGCGCGACAGCTGGATTCTTGTCAGACATTCTTTTATACTAACAGGACAGTAACACTGGTATAGATACGGCTCGATACAGCTTGCATATTCAGATGGTTACACAAGTTACGCAACGTTTTGTTGCTTGTGATTGCTCCTATTTATATGAACAATCGCTATTCTCCCTTGAAGGGGATGTTGATACCGACTGCATATGGAATTTGAAACTTTCTTGGGTCGAATTATAGTCCTCAGGGTACTCTCAGAATCAATACATAAATTTCTTCCACACTTGCTGATGCGCTGTTTTCAGACTCCTAACTTCATGGTGGTACACGCCAATGTTCCTTGAGTTGAGCAAGGTTCCACTCCAGATAACTGGACAACGTTACAGAATATGGCACTACCACTTACGGCATCTATTTCTGTTCCACCATTTGACGTTGGAGCCAATTGGTCCTGCAACAAAGTACCACCCCTGCCCAGCATCCTGCTGGACTTCATGTATGGGGCTTCCATCATCAAGGGATGGAAGTGCGATCGTCTGCTAGAGGAACAATTCGCTGTAAATCAGTAAAGTCCTGACCGAAAATCCAAAACTTCCACCATCGAAGATGATGAATCCCAAGTTGAGGTGATCCAAGGGATCCTGATTGTAGACCTTGGAGGGGAAAACAGAAAGGGGGGAAAACATTACGGTTGGTCACACCATTTTGCTCACATTGTTACATCAATAGTGGCAACATCACCATGCCGGAGCGCAAATCCCGGGGAGTCCTACTAGTCAGGGACCAGTTCCAGTGCCGCCATACTATCAGCATACCCCACAAGCGGCAAAAAGACAAATTGGATTCGGAGCATTGGCGCGTGACTTGGCAGTACAACTCTTTGCCAGGTGTGGATTGCGCAGGCCCATGCAGTGAATAGGATGTGACGGTTGTTTCAGTATACAGTCAAAAACACTCCGATGGATCCTGATACCAAGGTGGGTGGCATTGAATGGTGCAAGGGAAAGGGACAAACTTTGAGCAGTGGCCGAACCTGACCGAGGTAACCTGCTGTACCCCTCGACAAGCGGGATACCTGCTGCCATGCACACCTTGTTCACGTGTTGGCACATGTCTAGTCCACAGCATGTCGTGAGATGTAGGGTAGTGGAAATGCGAATCTACTCAAGGGCGTTGAGGACGATATCAAAGGATTGAAACCACTCGACATCGAATTGTGGCTTCTTGATATTCGCATAGATCGGTTGAACACGTACATTTGAATTGAAAACGCAAACTGTCTGAGCAACCTGAGGGTCGTTGTTAGGCGCATCTCCTGGCGAGCACACGTGGGTACCATTCAGCTACTGTAAGCTGATAACTATCAAGATAATGGCGCACCAGAGCTAAGGACGATTTGTCCAGACTGCGGAGGCTTCCGTTCACCGTTAGTACAAGGACAGCACGTGACTCATCTGACCCAATTCTAGACTTCAACTACTGCAGCTGGTCCTGTAAGGCGCTTTTCTATAACCGTGAACAATGTTCTATTAAGCATCAGACATCTTCGGTTGCTGTTGCCGTTTCGCCGTGAGCACAGCTATAGTTATATGGCTGCTAAACACGGCATGATACACAACATATAAGTAGATGCGGCCTCCTCGTTTCCCCCTCAACAAACGCCTTGCTTTCCAGATGTCGAACATAGAAATAAATCACGTCCCCAAAAGCGATCATTCGGACGCATCGGATCATCGCAGTTCAAGTTGTGCTACGTCTGATGTCAAGTATCATTCAGATTTTCCTCCAGGGAACGTTTTGCTGATGAGGCCCTGAACGCCATTGAACAGGCTCTAGCAACTAGTGTCCCCTTACTGACATTTGGTGTGTCTCAGGGTGGTCGTGGTCCGCTGTTCGTTTCCGTATGCCAGTGGGGGTTGGTGTTGTTCGTCCCCACCATTAGCATTGCATACCTTGCTTTCTGCTACGTGGTCCATTATCGAATAGTGCCAGCTGACGCGTCGGGACTCTACGCAGATGTAACGACAACGACTCGATCCCTAAGTAAGTATTGAAATACTATCAACATCGTTATCGTTAGTCTTGCCCTATTCCCGCTGAAAAGTTTTCTATGTGACCCCAAGGTGAGCGTGCGTTCGCTTGAGAATGTATTCATAAAATTAATCAATTTCAGTCTGAAGAGTTTTTCCGTCTCCTTTCATCTCGGAAGAACACTCGCGGCGTTGAGTTGTCTGCAGTAAATGGAATTTCCAATCTATCTTACGGCTTCGTTGAGTCCATCTTGGTTGTGGCAAATCAACATTGCTCATTATACTACGTCATGGCCTTCATCGCGGGGGTATTTGCTTGGGCAGTCTCCACTCTCGCACCCGCGGCATGTGAGCAAAATCGAGTTCTGTGGTCATTCCTGATCTAAGTTCCTTCGTTTAGTGACCATTCAGCCTATCCTTATAGATGGTGCTATCATGGCATTTTCTGTCGGCGCCATCCCTCCACTCTCCTTGTACCAGTAAGAACCTCACAGCAGTTTATGCGCTTACTCGTTCTTACTCGCAGCTTTCAGGCCAGTGGCGGGAGGACAAACCTTATTGCCTGCATTATCCTCACCTGAGTCCGGATATGCCGCAGCAGTTGTTTGGGCTGAGCGAGAAACCGGTGTCTCCTACTCGTGTTCAGTCTTGAACGATCCACAGGGAGTGTACTCTGGGTTTGTCGTTCCTACGCCCCCGATGCTCAATTCCACAGTGAGCGCGCGATGGTTGACAGGCGTGGTTGGGTTCAATCCTTATTGTACTTGGGCCAGTCCGGTGAACCTCACTACGACTTCGTTCAATTACACGTTGAACAGCACCGATGTCCCTGCCACCGCTGTAACTGTACACCTAAAAGGCGTCGATCTTCAAGTATCGGTCCCAAACTCCTACTTTCGTGTGTGTACACATTTTTTGAAGCATGTGGTGTTCATACTGGCGTCGAACAGCGACATATAAATTGTTCTTCATATCCAGCGTCAACGTACATGACCCTACGGTCTTCGTCCTCAACTATACGACTGGCAGTTTAGCGACCGATGGTGCCATGGTCATGTCGGTCATCCAATGCATCTCCACGAGTTGCACAGCCGAGGCCGTCAACATTGTTAGCCTTTTCATAGACTTCACCGATATTCCGTCAATGGGCTTCAGCACCCTCGGTGCAGACTATGAACTCGGTTTCCTGGTCTGCAAACCGAACATCACCATTGAAACACGAGAGGTTCGTACGCAGGGGTCCATGACACTGACAGTCCAACCACTCGCCGACGGCGCTTCGCCATTCCCCAGACAGGGTAATCTCGACTGGACACAGACGTCCGATTCGGGACCGGCGTCCTCTGCATGGAACGCATCGGCTCCATAACACAAGTTCGTATTCGGACGCGACCAGGTGATGGGCATTCCAACTGGGGTCATCTATGAAAATACGACCACGACTCTCAAGCCTCTCTCGACGGACTTGCTTGCACAAGGGTACAGAGATATGGTGAAGGTCGCGATGAAGCGTAAGCACGCCCTTGGTCGACCCATGATTCCGGCTAGAGTCAATGATGATGTTTTCAGCATATGTCTCTGGTTGGCTTGGTACCACGTACGTGCCGGGCCGCATTGCGACCGTCCAGCGGATCTTTGTGTCGTCTTTGCCGCACGTCGTCGCATCGACGGTTCTTACTCCTGATGGCTGCTGCTGCAAGTTTCAGATGCAGACGCGGGAGAGGAGATCAGTTTAATCTCACGAACATCGCTGCGGCCTTGGCAGATTCCGAACTCCCAGCGATGGTCAAGAAAGCCAAATGCGAGGTGGCGATGCAAGGGCAACCGAGCGGACGTCGCGACTGGTGGTAGGGAAATAGTGTTGGGCAGCAAGTCGATAGGAAACTTGGGACTTGGAAGGTCGTCATGGAGTGTACAGACGACGAGGGTGGGGTGGAAACGCTGCATATTTCTCGAGACTGACAGCCCCGCTCACTGCACGTCGTCAAAATGGCCCCTCGGACTCGGACAGTACATGTCGAGCTTTAGCTTTAGCGTGTGTGTAAAGTACAATAACAATAACAAAAATCTGTGTTTGGCGTGTCCATGGTTCAATGTTGGCATTGTCTTGTGCGCTAAGTAGCTCCAACTCTGGGTTCGCTTGGTCTGGAAACAATGTCAGCGCGGATATAGTCGTTGTAAATCTCATCTGACGTCAACAGAGTGTCGGTGCTCGTGCTGGTCGGATACAGGAACGCCGATAATGGCTAGAAAAGGTCGCCTTGCTAAACAAAGATGGGTAACGCTGCGACGCATTCATCTTACCTCGTGAAACTCGACGAATGCAGCGGCTGTAAAGTGGCGAAAACAAAAGACGGAATCAACGACCCTTCACTCTGTCCGACATCGATATCAAAACGCGCGCTTACATTGAGGAACGTAGCCATCACCCTGGAGCCCGGTGCCACCGTGGATCTTCTTTCTGTATCCTTTGGCATCTGCAAAGTTGTTCGTGTACAACATCAAACCAGCCTCTGGTGAAAGAAAAGCTATCACGCAGGAACCTTTTGGCAACACGAATGTGCACGCTTTTGGTTCGAGTCAAACTCGACGGCAAGACCGGAGTTGTCCGAAAAGAGTTACATAGGGTCATTTCGGACGGTCAATATGTTTTTGATGAGATCCAGCGAGTCTAAGAACTCAGAAATGGGAATTCAGTGAGGGAAAACGAGCTTGAGGTCAGATCGAGGGTTTAACAGATAGTAATTGTCTTGCAAAACGATGTATGAACACCCGTACCCTTGAGTTCTAGGGCGGCGAAATAGTCGACGTATCATAGCCAGTTCCAGGGAAAAGGTCACCGATCCACTTGTTCCCATGAACGTGTGTGCCGCTGCTGTATCAGCCTCGGTTATGGGGATGTATCATCCAGTAGGTAAGGAGTTGGGCTGGAGCTCAGCAATGTGGCTGGCCTGATGGTGTTACATTGGAAATTTGGGAAACAGGACGGACATCAAGCATGACTTACCTTGATTGTCAGATCGTGGTCCAAAACCTTGAGCATTTCTTCACCGTCTTGCAGGCTGGCATCAAGATTGAAACCCCAGTGCTGAGTCAGACGGACAGTGAATATGTGCGAATTCAAGCTCACCGCCACAACATACCTGCGTCAGGTTGATTGGCGTTACGTTCTTTTCACCTTCATGGTCGTCGACCAGCTTCGCACGATAGACCATGACGATGCTCCCAAGTTCGTGCTGCGAGACAGGGGAAGGGTCCATCTTCGCTGGCGGTAACAGCGTAATGAGTGTCTCCAGACACAGGGTGCCACGGTATCCCTAATCACCATCTGGGGACGTGAGTGAGAAAATGGCCACGCTTGCGTCAGTTCTTGCCGCGATCGACTGTACTTCTGCCTTGGAAAAGAGCTTCACGTCGTCCACCCGCGTGAGCTTCCGCCAAACACGACAGTCGAACCCCTCAGGACCGCCATGAAGGGATACATCGGGACCTTCTGTGCAGCATGCACGGAAGTGGGTCAACGTGGATGTACTGTGCTTACGATGCGTCCGGACGTACCGTTCGTCAGCGCTTCAAAGCAAGACGAGATGCCGTTCTTTTCGACGATGTGATTCCCGACGGGCACGCGGTTGGCGTACCTACCGATGACGGAATTCATGTACTTGATGGTGCTGTGATCTTTGGGGTCTTCCGGGCCAATGACAATGTCATGTGTCTGCCGTGAGGAGGGTATTGTCAAGTGATAACACCAGCTGTCCACTTTTCATCCAAAACATACCTTTCCGTTGACCTGCACGATGACCCTATGGACGGTGAGGCCACGGGGAAGGACCTACAGAGGATGATCGAAAGTGATGCGTAGAGATAGCAAGACCCCGGCTCGGATGTCCCAAGCAACTTCTGACTCAGTTGAATCGTGAGCTGGGCTCAGGCTGCGGGTATCATGTCAGTATGGTGTACATGACAAGAGCACGGTTCTCATTCAAGCACGTGAGATTCTGGGTACCGACAGCCTCAGCGACCCAGTCTCCATCGATCATCTTTTGTATCAGTACCAGTATATCCCTCCCTTTACCGCTTCACTCCTTGGAGGACTATGACTTCGCTTGCCGTGGCTAAGAAGGTATTTGGCAGATAAGGCGCCTCCAATCTGCAAAGTCGAAGTTGCCAAGTCGTTCTCTCAGCTCACGTCCGTCCTCCTCTTTCATCCATACCATGCTCTGACAGAAGAATAGCGAAAAGGAGAAGCTGTATGCACATTATATTGGCGAGGCATCATGGGCTGGGGCTCGCATCAATCAGGGCCAGTGGATGCCACAAGCGACCAGTCTACATGACCTCTTGGTTCTCATTCTCACTCTCAGCACCAACGAAAAGCTTGCTAATCTTGGAGCTCTACAAACCGAGTCTGACGTTAGCCAGCAAGCCTTTGAAGATTTCCTACTGTACACAATATAGGTTCGCCACCTTCGTTCCTCGTTGGAGTTCCCATATCCGACCAGTTCTATCACAGGTATTGCACAACTCGGTGAACTACAAGAGCTTTGGCTTCACCAAGATCATCCCCTGTGTATCAGAAGGCGACTTTGCCAAGGTTGTTGTGGCCTCCTCGAACGCGTCCAATGCAGTCCCACTCGTTAAGCAAGTTAGTCATCGCAACTTCTTTTCTGTTCTGAGCTGCGTGCGAACTTAACCTAGCTCAAAGAGCATATATACTCAACAACGCCTGAGAGCTCCTTGTCCATCTGAAAGCGGTCAGAAGGTCACATATCCAACCACTACCTTGGTGAAGTCATCACAGATGAGGAGGTCACTGCGGTACAACAGGCTGCCGAAAAGCTTGGGATTGATATCTTGAACACCCAGTAAAGCTTGTCTTCTCCAAGTGTCTGCTACGTGATTTACCCTCGTAAAGTGTTCACAAAAATGGTCCAGGGGACTTTGCCCTCCTTGTCGCCTTGGTTCAGAAGCAACCTTTGAAATTCCATGAATTAACCTCACAGGCGAAACCGACCGTCGAATACAGTGACTTTTCAGACTCGCTCACCAAAATCACTGCAGCGCTGAAGGAGGCAAGGTTCATTGCTTTCTTATGCTTATGATGCCGACAACTTAGATCGGATACAAATAGGCCGAGAAATACACGGCAAATGATAATCAAACTGTCATGTTGGATGCTTACATCAAATCGTAAGTTTACTTCCCAGTGACAATCCTTGATGGTATCCATACTCTTTCTAGCTTCGAGACAGGTGCCATCGAGGAGCACCAAAAGGTTCAATTGCATGGGTCAAGGATATTGGACCTGTCGTGGAGAGTTACATTGGATTCATCGAGGCTTATGTGGATCCGTATGTTGGCCGTGTCTTTGGGGTATGACGGAGTACACCCGTTCACGGCCACCAATGTCTGCAAGAAGACCGAGCGGTGGACGACCAGGATGGGTGATACATCTGTATACGGCGAGCCAGGGTGAGAGGTTGGCAGGAAGATCAGTGTGATCGTTGAAGGACCGTATGGTGCGTACCCACAGGCCCTCTGTTCCGTGTCTGGGTTGAGTCGATGTATAGGTGGTGTCATTCCAAGCTACTCTGGGGTGACGTTCGTCGGTGGAAACGGTATGACGTTTGCGTTGTCCGCCGTCCAGGATCTCGTTCGATAAGCCGAATCCGGTGATCACATATCTGGTTTGTGTGTTCCTCCTTGCTGCATTTCCACGGCGCTCATGGAGCCCTCCCCTTTCTTTGAACCCCGTGATCCCACTTTTCACGGTGCTCGTCTGCCAGGGTACCACCGCGCGCCACACACCTCCGTCTCCTACACGCGCCTGCTGGGCCGACCGATCTACCTCCCTCCAGGCAACACCCTCCGCGCTGGCCGCCCGAACCTGGCGAGACACCTCATTCAAGCCATGCTCAGCATAGGCGGCGGCAGCAGCATGTTCGCCGGTGTCTGTGGACCCCATGTCGCTCGCAGGAAGTGTCAGCAATACGGTGCTTCGATTCACACTGTAAGCGCGCTGTGGGCGGCATCGAGACGCATGAAGAGTGAGTGATTGCGTCTCTTGCACTACTGAATAATGAACGATCTGTTCGCTAGAGTATTCGGATGGTGAAACGTGAGAACGTGCCCTCCTTTCTTTTTTCCTTTGTAGGGGGTGTTGGTTTATCGAGCGTCTTGACGTCGTACTCTTCGGTGCTTGCGCGCTTGCCGAGGTTGGCTCCTTGGAAACTTCACCAGTGCGCCGTTTCAGGCTTGTACGACGACTGCCATGATTAGTTCCAATCGCTTGCGCGTCCTATAAGCACGACTTCTTCAAACGTGTCGACTACAACGTCAATTTCCACCAAAGGCGGTCGTTACGTGGGTAGCGCCAGTAAGGTATAGTTGAACGTTTCTCTTAGTGCTGATGGAAGACTGACGTTTCATTCGCAGCCAAACCTCGTCGACGACAGACAAATGTCAAATGCTGCCTTGCTTGGTGAAACTGATGCTTGCTTCCGAATGCCTCTTCTCGTTATTCGATAATCAGTTGGCCACTGCGAAATTATTGACGGTGATCGTAATGTACATAAGGTTTCTTGTATCGCCTCGAATTTAAGACGTATGTTTTAAGAATGAACGGTAGTGGGTTCTGCCACGAAAGATGCCCTACACTCCGGACTCGGAGTTGCTTTTCATACGAATGCCAATGACAACTTTCCGTGACCCATCCCGTGCCTGCTTCGCTAGATGCACCATTTCGGCCAACTCATCCATCGCCTGTACCCTCATCAGTGCGTCCACAGGTTGACAATTTAGAGGGCCAGGCTCCAGCGCAGCGCTATTCGCATCTGCTTCGGCGACGACGTACCGGAGTTTAAGTTGGAGTTAGGTTTGTCGGCCATTAGTTTCGCCTATTCAGGTTCGTACTCCACTGGCCTTCAATGATACTGTTGCACTCAGAAGAATATCATCTTTCCAAGACAGAACACATGCCGTTCACGGGATGGGAAGCCAAGCTCGTTGGAGTTTTTCCGTGAACTAAGTCCATTTTGGGTCCTTGTGCTGCCTCTTGTAAGTCGGGCCAACTTTTTGGGTCACTTAGAGCCAAAGATTCTGTTCGAAACCGAGACCCTGCCACTGTGGGTTCACCGCGAAGGTTGTTCCATTTGGAAAACATGCCGCACGACATCCTCTGAACTACCAATCGGCACTCTTCGCATGTTGTCGTAAGCTGATGGACCGCACTTGTTGGTTATTTTGCCCGGTTCACTGCGGGTTTGGACCGCTTGGAACAAGGCACATAGACTGTTTTCGTACGCTCGCCGTTTTGTTCCCTGCAGTCAAACGCTTGCTGAAATTTTTTCTACCGCTCCAGTGCATACTACTCCAACAATACGTCGTTTATTGCTGCAGAATGTCGATGAAAATGCAAACCCTGATTCTCATCGCACTCTTGGACCGGCGAGAGGACATCTTTGCAGACGATTCGCAATCAGAATTTTGGAATCTCACAGAAAAGTTGTTTGAGGTACCCAATCCTATCCTCTCGGACGGGGAACGCGAATCAATCAACGCAATGATTTCAGCAGTTCAAAATGCTAAGGGTGGAAAGACCAAGCAACGAGTAATCGAGGGTGGACAACACCCAGCCGGTTACAAGGCACTTCTAAAATGGCATGCAGGTTACAAGTTCAACCTAGAACTATATCGTCGCGTTCAAAAGACCTTGGAGGACGAAGAGTTGTCGCCACACGATCTTATTTGGTGCCAAAGGGACAAGCTCGACGACTTCCCCCCACGGACTGACGCTGACGGCGCACTTGATGCTGTTGCATGTGCGGTCTTTGGCGAGAACTGCCTTTCCAAAGCGCGGGTTGTCGGGGACTTCAAAGACGCTATCACCTCCCTGATACACCATGAGTGGGAGCGTCAGCGCAAAAGATATTTCCGGGCGATGAAGACGCTTTCTCAGAAAAAGCTTCTAGCGCAGAGTGCATTCGCAGGTAAGCTACGTTTTGTGGAATCAGGTGTGAGTTTATGGCGCTGCCTTGGGACCGCAGATGTCGAGAGGAAAGACAAACCCACTGCGTCAGAAGTTCGGACTGCCATTAAGGCGTTAAAAGCATACAAAGACGCCGTTTACTGGTTCCCGAAGGAAGAAGCTGAGGGCGGAATAAACGAGATGATGGGTGGACTTGAGGATATTTTACAGACGGCGATCAAGGCTGCAAGGAAGCTATCATCCGATAAGAGCGTACTTCCAGAGGTTGCTTTAACAGACACAAGCGAGTTTTGCATTTCTGTCCATAAGCTTTACTAAGTTCTGCTTTCATAGAGTTGCGTGGGAGGCGGCATGTAGCTCGCGTCAAACAGATCACAGCAGCAGCGGCTGGCAATATCGAAGAGATATGGGCTACCTACATTCACCTCTTCAGCATCAAGAATGTCAACGGCGAGCAGATGCAAAGCGTTCTCAATTCGGATGCAGGAGTACAGGACGTTTGCTTAGCGCTGGCGGATTTGGGGGTCGAGAAATTTGCGCAACATTCCGAAGGGACGCTGTCAGCATTGCTGGGGTTTCCTGACGCACAGCCTACGTTATTCGCCAAGCTTCGATCTGCCTCAAGCTTATGCGCGTGGGATGCTGACAATTCCAAGCAGTCGTCGATGGGAATCCAGACATGAAACCCCTGCATCTCCTTTGGCACCAATTAGTTGGTGTTGCTTCGATTGCTGACAAGACTTTCACGCCCGAACCAACTGAGGGCGGGCTACCAGGAATTCTCCTTGCCGATGCAGTTGGAGTTGGTAAAACGGCTCTTACAATGGGGGTGATTGCTTTCATCATCGATGCGTTCTATGCACAAGAGGCAGCCGCAGGTCGTAGCATTGGAGGCAAATTGCTTCATGCACCCAGCGGCTGCGTTAAATTCGCTCCAATAATAGGTAATGGTTTTGGTATTTGGTACTTTGTCATTGCTGCACTGCCAATTTTTTTACAGAGAAATCCCGCTGCTTTGCAGGATATGCCACAATCAGTGACCTCCCTCATGTCATCCTTGTCGGAAATTCACTGATTCGTCAGTGGATGACTGAGCTGCGAACTTTCTTTGCCCCCGGGAGAATCGAAATTCACGTCTTCCCCACTGCCGAATCAAAATTCGCCTAATTTTGGGAGGGTGAGTGGAAGACCTCAAAGACACCCTTTATTAACAGAATTGTTCTTGTCCCTCACTTGGTAAGCAGTAACACTACTGGCTCATGCAATCTAATTCACTTTCCCCAGGTCATGGCTTCGTTTGGGAAGGCGTTTGATGTGCGCCGGCACTGTGGAAGCAAAAATGCGAATAAGTCGACCGATGAACAACGACGCGTTAAACTCCCATCCTTGTACAAAAGGTTCATCTCAAACGACCGATCGTTTGCTACAGTCATTATCGATGAGGCGCACGAATTCCGCAACACCAGTGCAAACTGGTATGTTGCCCTGGAGCTCACAAAATCTGCCAGGCTCCCTCTGTTTCTCACCGCCACTCCACTTTTCACATCGCCTCAGGAAAGTGATTAATCATTTTTTTGTATAACTGCAATTATAAAGCAAGCTTATCCTGCAGGATTTATGCAACCTGGGAAGGTTGCTTCGCATTCCCCAATTTTGTAGGAGGGGTGGTGACGAACGTGAGCAGGCATTCTTAAAAAGCAAACGGTCTGCACGTCGTGGAATATCCCGCCAAGACAAAGCGATTTCCGCGGAGAAGGTTGCGGCAAACATGGCTGGGGGGGATGAAGGATTCAATCAAGCTGTGCCAGATTCGATCCAGAGAGTGTGGTTGGCAAACAGCGAGTGGATTGACTCCGTTCGTGCGTGCTATGACGGCAGGGTGATACGCCGTACTGTGGGATCGAAGCGGTTCGACGGTAAGATGATCAATGGCTCTTTGCCACCTTACAAGATGGTAGTCGCAAAGCTTTCCCTAACACAAACAGAGCTAGAGGTAATTCGGAATGTTCTAGATGGATTTAGCAGCGGGTAAGCCTCTGGCATGCAATACAGCACTATGTTATAACCAGCTTCTGATAGAAACACGCTCGAAACAGTGGAAGGTGCAGAAGGTCTCAGCACGGTAAATGCACATTTTTTTGCCTCGTCTGACTTTGTCTAACTCTTGTTTCAAGAAATTCTACCTTGAAGGACGAACCAAAGTGGCCATTCCTTTCCATGATTCTCCAACATACCCGGTTCTCAGTACTCGTTCCGAGTATTGCAAGGTTCGTTCAACAAAGGCCGACATGCTTGTGACATTGGTTTGCCATCACTTGTCTACCAACTCGCTTACTCCCGTGTCATTCGATAACCGCCCTGAGCTTTCATGTGTGGTTGACTCCAGCGATTATCCCATCCTTAACAGACCATGGATACTCAGCGATGCTGAGACAAGCTCACAGCCTCGCCTTCTTTGGATGCCGGTCAAAACGGACGAAAGCATACAGATCCCCCAGTTAGAAAAAGGATCCTCATTTATCACGAATTTGCAATGATGGCGCCATTGATTCTCTCAGTAAGTTAAAGGCAAAAAAAGCCTTTTATCTAATTTGATCGCTTACTTTTTTCGATTTTTAGGGTATATGGAACCAACGCTGTCGCAGTGAATGGAACACAAGGTGTCGAGGAACGCAATCAGACTGTTACAGCATTCCAGAGAGATGCAAAATTCCGTGTTCTTCTGCTTTCCAACGTCGGTGCGATCGGGCTCAACCTGACTGTCGCAACAATTGTGGTGCTTTTCGTAGGTTAATTTACATGATTAAATTGCACTTAATTTTTTTTTCCTGCTAAAAAGGATCAATGCTGGTCACGTATGTTGATGAACCAGATTATTTGGCGTGCCTGGCGGCTTGGTCAGACAGAGGAAGTAGTGGTCTACAACTTGGTTTGCGACCGGACTGTAGACTGCTTAATGACAGACTATGCGCAAGGAAAGGGCTCAATGCTGGAACAATTTCTTGACACACAACATGGAAAAGGTAATCCTAATCTCATCCCCCTACTTTCATTAAGCTTGTACAGGCATAAAAAAGCTCCTTGGATCTGGCAGGCCCCCTATTGAAGAGCTTCCTTTGGAAGGGATTGGGGCAGATTCAAGCCAAGATTCAGAGGCTGAACCAGTGGCACCGCATCTACACACCGCTGGAAGGGATGAAAACGTAAAGAAAATGGGGAAGGGGAAAAAGGTGCAGGCAGGTGAGTAGTAACCTCGTCCCTTTCCATTTACCAGCAGGTTAGTTTCTCAACGAAAGCATCAGAAGCAACTAGAGTGCCCAGCACCCTCGCAGCTGATACTACTGTTGCCAAAGATGCCGGGCTACTCGACCACCAAGTCAAGCCTACTGCCATCGAATTGCCCGAGTCCACGATCGGTGAGTGCAGGGCTTGCTGTTGATATGCCTCTCTTATGTCACTGCTGAAGTAGAAAACCCACCGCCAACCTATGATAACGAAGAGCCATTTGCTTTACGCGACGCGCAGAACAAGGCAGGAAGGATCGGGTGATGAATCACTCATCGCAAATGCATCCAAAGGTATTTACCACTTTTCTTTGAGGTTCGAAACCAGCCCAAAGATGCTTCACAGCCATCTCGAATTCAGGACACTCGACACAAGGATGATGCCACTAGCTCATCCAGTTCGCTTTTTGTGACAAGAGAAGCAGCGAACGATATTGGAAGATCAACAACAAAGCACAGCCGGGAGATGCCACAGTTCTCAGATAGCCCTCTAGCCCTCCGTGCCCTCGACATTCACGAAAAGTCTGCTCTGCGACTGGAGAAGGTATCGCAAGGGATGAGGGTGATAGGGATAACGAACCGCCTAGAAAGCTTCTGCGTACCAACCGGGATAGTCTTTTTAGCTTGCGAATGTAATTTGTGAGACTGGATTCGAAAGTTATTGTAAAGAAACCGAGCTGATCAACTTCCCGCCACAAAAAAAGACGCGTTGAATGTCAGAAAAATGATGCGCCTGAGAGCTTCTCCTCCTCAAGTCACTTTCGTCCGTTATTCACTGCCATCGTCAAATCCTCCATGTCCATGGCCCAGCGAACGCCAATCGCTCGTCTCGGTCTCCAGCTGTCTCAATGCCTGCGTCGCTTGACACTCGCCAGGCTGCCTCGTCGCTTTCCTGTTCGCACTGTCGCAAGACCTGTGGTCTCGCCGATCTGCCTGCAACCTGGGCCCACTCATGCCCACCGCCGGACATGGTACCAGACGCATCGATCAACTGGCCTGCGAGTATGATGACGTGCCACCGCTTCTCAGAGCCGAACACGATCTGGTTCGCTTGCTCGAGATCGTCCAGGACGGGCATGTTGCCGATGGTTTGTAAAACGCAGAGGAACTTGGGGTGTTTGGGCTTGATGAGGTCGTACAACCGCGAGACATTTTCGGGCGTTTGGATGCGTTCATGGATGCGGTCCGTGGAAAGCTTTCCGAGGACCATGAAGGAGGCACAGGTCCTTGGGCAACGGTGTTGACATCCGGGTTATGGAGTACACCGCAGGCGATAGAGATGGGGACGTCGTAATTATCAGGCATGGTCCTGGATAGTCCCACTGTCCCAAGACTGTCCAGACGACCCTGAAGAAAGTACACATGGAGCCATCTATGCCTGGCGGTCCGGTTGCTTATAGCGTCTCAAACAAACAACGCGCTCAGCCATTACGCCAAAAGGTAGAAATACTTAATGGTACCCATTCAGTATCGCAGGCAGTATATGTATGTAGCAGTTACGGGACCTAGATAAGCCAACTATGCTTACCGCCTTGTTTTGCAACGCGCAGACGACGCATTGCCCCGCAACTTCTATACACAAACCCGAGCTTACAAAACCGAGCGATGTGAGCTATGGCGATAGAGCATTACAAAACGCGCATACATGGATTTCGTGTGAGTCCGTAGCAGCCTGTTTCATCGAGTTTGGCATGGCTTTGTTTCCTCGTCATACGTCATACCTAGTCTACAGATATTTATGATAGAATCGAGTGTCGTCGAGTATCATCAAATCGAACCCGCAGTTTCCCCCTCATTCCCATCGCGTCCCAATCTGAGTCCTCTGATCGCATCATCCGTCTT
>JBBPTC010000127.1:0-12274 GCA_038093955.1 Boletus albobrunnescens
CGCGCTCGCAGATCGGCAATGCGCATGTCGTGCCAGTTGTGAAGATGCGAATGGGGGACGAGACAGACGCACCGTCGACGTTGCTCTCGACCACGTCAACATCACGGTCGAAAGGGACAACACAGCGTTTTCTTACCGGAAATGCTTTTACCTACATACGCGATGTAAGTAACAGACGCTTACCGGTTACAGCTATGTAGCTGCAAAACGCTCAGCTAGTTCTGATCCTTTGAATGAGAACTTCTGCTTAGTATAAACAGAGGAGAAGACCGAAAATAAATTTCATCTCGATATTCCCATGATATGAGCGCTAAACAATTAGTAGCTGTCAGGGACGATCTTGTTTGCGAGTCGGTTGACTTGCTTCTCCCATTCACGTCAGGAAACTGTATGTTTTGCTGATCTGTAGCGAGGTGGAAGGTAAAGGAGTGACCTCGAGGTCCATTCTTAGTGGACTTCCAAACCTACACTAGTAACTTCGTATACCTCGTAACCGTAGTTACATGAAGCGGCGACTTAAATTTCAATGTCCGCAAATTATTTCTAGATTTCAAGCATCCGACAAAGTACGTATAGCAGGACGGTCACACGTACTTTTAGTCACGCGGATTGTCTCTTACTTCGAGGTGTAACCGCTCATATTCGTTGTGGGTGGGCTGCGCTGAGCTCAATGTCCGTCCGTTCTTTAGCACAACCGCGTTTATTGACTGTGCAATACCAGGGACGACGACGACGCTTTTCTGTATGGTGAGACCGGCGCGACGGTGGTGACGACCTCTGGTAAGGACAGCTCAGACCTAACTCTCGGAGACTCCGACAGAGAGTCTTTGCCTGCTGTATTTTTGTTCGCTCAATATCATCAAATTTTGTTAACATATCTGCTGCTTGGTGTGATCATCAGTGTCGCAACCGTGAGTCTTCCTGGGTGGGTGAGCTTCCTGGCCATGGTTAAAGTCTTTGTTACAGTGTCCCAGTCGAGGCGGTAAAGCCGTCCAACGGCATACTCGAGACCTTGGAGGCCAAGGCCGAGGAAGAGCCACCATTCGGTCTCCCTCTCGGGGACGAACGAGAAAACGAAAATGAAGAAGAAAACGGCGAAAATGGCGTAGTGGAGGAAGAAGAGAGCGATGAGGACGTATGTGTCGCATGACAGTCTCGACAAACGTGCTCACAATTCATTGCTAGGATATCGAGATTATAATGGAGCCGACGTCGCGCTCGCTTGATTTTCGGTGAGCATATGCCCTCCCTCTGTTGCTTTCTAGCCTGGTGCCCATTCGTGCGTAGACAACAGAATGCCGCGGGGCGGTCACAGCAGCCCCGCCCTACAACCCAAACGAGTAAACGTATACCTCTTCTTTTAGTGTCTACCCGTATGCTCACGTTTTGGAAGCACCACCCTCACAACTTACCACGGAATACACCCCTCATGAGCGAGGTGCCCCGGCAAAACCGCTTCCTTTACCCATTACTTCTACACCCCTTGCTCTACATTCTTCCACCTTGGATAATCGCCAAGATGAAGGGCCAGATCCATCTACACTCCCTCCCGCTACTGCTCCTCCTTCACACCCTTCAATAAACCCAGATTTATCCGGCATACTCGATGGTCGCTCAATCCTTGAAGTTGATCTCAACGCAATGACTGAAAAGCCGTGGCGGCGGCCCGGTTCAGATATCAGCGACTGGTTCAACTATGGGTTCGACGAAATCTCTTGGGAGGCATATTGTTACAGGAGACGGGATCTAGGGGAACTTGCAAACGTACTCAAGACTAACGTGCTCGTGCGTATCCGACGACCATCGTCCACATTGCATGCAAACACTAACACTGATTCTGCCGCGTAGAACTTTGCAGCCATGCCAGAGGATCAACTGACAGCGTTACCTCCCGACCTGCGCACGATGGTGATGACTGGTGCCAATGCAATGATGAACAGCAACTCGAGTGCTAACATGATGGGTCCCACTGTCGGGATCAATCCCATGATGGACATGTCTGGCATGGGGGCGATGAACATGTCGATGGGTATGGGCATGAACGGTGACTTGGGTTTGCAGATGCAGGGTGGAGGCCCGATGATGCAAGAAGGCCCAGGACCCGGCCCTGTAGGACCTGTCGTAGCGAATGGTACACCCGAACAGGGCGTGCAGATGGGCATGCAGGACGGATTTGGAGGTGGCCCAGGTCCCGGCATGATAGGAATGGGGATGAATGCTGACTACGGTATGCAGGTATGGATGAGTCCCCCTTACTTCTAGCTACACATAATGAAATCCGTGGCGTTCACGCGGTCACGCGTTGCTCTAAAGCAGGAGCAAGGACCGATGGGACAAGGGATGTACGGTGGCATAGAAGGCAACACGACTCCCGTGACGGTGCCAGTGCAAACGCCTGTCCAAGCGCCCACTCCAACACCTGGACACGTTGGTCGTGGAGCTCCCCCCATACAGTTTCGTGGAAGGGCGATGGCACAGGGGTTACGTGGGCGAGGCGGATTCGTTGGCCGCGGGAGAGGAAGATACGATGGTCGTACGTCATTTCTACGTGCGTTAGTGGCGTCTTTTGATCTCGTCTTCTATACCAGCACCACAAGGGCCTGCTAGGCCAGCATCCCCGCTGCCTCCTGGTGTTCCAACGGGGCCTCGAAATCAAAATAGATACAAAGACAGAGATGGGAATGCGCCTGCGGTCGAGGGTTTGGATTACGGTGGTACTGCCAAGGATGGTAGTACGAGGACGCCGTCGCGGGAACCAGAAGATCGTGGGCATAGCAGGTGCGTGCTTGATCGCTCCAACGAACGACGACCATCTGACGCGGGGATCAGGAAGCGTCGCATTTCACCAGGCTTGGAAGACAGTCGTGGATCTAAAAGGCGCTAACCTATTTTTTACTATGTATATGATTTTTTTTTTTTTTTTTTTTTTATTGTACAGCACCTTGGTAACATCAAACGGCTTGCAAGTATTGGTGAGACTCACTTGCCAGCACTCAAACGCCATGCGTATGTCCATTTCGACAAAAGAATAGGTTCTGATGCGCTGGGCGATAACCAGGATCTCCGAGGGAACGTGTAGGGGTTCGCTGGATGACTCGAGGGTTTGGTACCCGGGCTGCATGTTGTCATCGGTGCATGCCTGAACCCACGTTAATGTCAGGAACACTACCCATCCAGAGGGTGCACGGTTACAGTAGTAAATAATGAAACAGACGCGATTATACATGCGGGAGATACCCGAGCACGAGATATCAAGAGTTGTTCGCGGCTTTCGCGCCGGAACGCGCACCACCACCAACGCGCTTTCTGCCTCCCCTCGCAGCGCGTTTGGCATTTTTTTGCTTTGCTCTACACACGTCGCAGAACCATGATCCATCCGGGACAGACGCGAGGCCGATACAATTGAGATGGAACTAGAGGCAGTGCAATGGTGGGTAAATTTCAATAAAGAACGCGAGGTAGAGACGCACCCATTCCCGCTCGCATTCCTCGTCGTCACATGCAATCATCTCCCCGTAGCTGACGCCGTCACAGAAACAGTACGTCCGATCGTCGCCTTCGCCTTCGCCCTCACCCGCTTCTGTGGCCGTGTCTGCTGCTACACTCCCTGGATGGTCGTTTGCGGGGCCGACAGGCATGATGGGCGTCATCACAGACACAGGACCCATCGGCAACGCGTTACGCGTTACGGGCATGCCTGGCCCCTCCAGTTGTCCGTGCGGTGGCGGGCCAGACCAGTCGTTTGCCATTGCATGACCATTGGACATGTCATAGTTGTGTAGACCGTTGGCGCCATTTGAGTATGGTAAAGGAAGCGATGTACGGCTTGTCGATGCAGCTGATGGGCCCGGAAAGACATCTCTGCGCGTTGTTGTTCCGTTTGGAAGGGTGTCGTCATAGGGCTGAGAGGCAGCCTGGGTTTTTGATCTCTTATTCGCACTATTACCACCGCGGCCGGGGTGTGCCGAGGCGCGTAAGGTAGCAGCATGCGTTTGAGAAGCGGATGGTGGGATATGCGACGTGACCGAGAGGAGAGACTCTGCTGGCGAAGGTGCGCGATCTGGTCTGGAAAGTAGACGTCAAGTAAGGTAAAATAGCATCAAGAGTAGACCTACTTTCTGGAGCGTCCTCCATTGCGGGGCCTGGATGGAGCTGCGTCCCCCAATTTGTTGTCCTTGCGCGGCGACTTACCACCGGTAACGTCGATATCGTCGTCTCGAGGGTTCCGCTTGCGTTTTGCGGGGCTGACGTCTGGAGCGCTGTTCATAATGGACCCATAGTTGCCTCTCTTTCGACGTGAATTTTCAGGGATAGGCATGTATGAGCGAGAAGAGATGTGGGGGTAGGTGGTCCTTCGATTCAAGATGGAGACGTCGAAGGAGGGAACCTGGCCGAGAAGGAGCCGCATGTGGTCTATGTGGCCCTTGAGATTGTCTGCGGCTTGGCAGGCGACACGAATCTTGTCCTCACCGCCGAGTTTGAGGCGGGCAGCCTCGTCGGCGATGTTGGCGAGGAGGATGAGGCGCTCGTGCTTTGAGGAGGAGCCGTCCTCGATGACCTTTGTGAGATTCCTGATCTTCATGATGATGGAGGCCATGGAGGAAGAGAGGACCGCATCGAGCTCGCGGAGGTCGGCAAAATTGCGGGAGAGGTCGAGCGGGAGGGAGTCGAGGGTGTGGTTGTACTCTGAGAGGAGGGAGAGCGTGTAGACGGTGTTGATGTTGCTAGCCTGGGTTGTCGAGGCTCGGGAAGGGGCCATGGAGGTCAACTTGGAGGGTAGTACGGGATTTGCCGGTTCGGATAGATATAAAGTGGATACAGTGCGTGTGTCTATGCAATAATGGGATACAGATAGAATGTCGAAAAATCCTCAGCCCACTGCTCCTCTCGGTCTTCTTCCTATGCTACAGTGATTCCATCGTGGTGCAAGGATTATTATTTCCTGCAGAACTTCTTCAGAGGGTTGAAACTACCCCCGCCATTGGGGGACTGCGAACTGCTCGACTGCAAGCCCATGGCAGAACCCAGGGCGGCGTACATCGCGTGCGAGTCACGCGGATTCCCGTGTAGGGTAGGGAACGCGTGGGGTGATGTGGGTGCGGTGGGGAAGAACCCGAACGTGGGGGACTGGGGAGCAGCGACGTAGTTAAAGGAAGACATTATGATTATTGGCGCAAAAAGACGAGGTATGAGCGCGCGATGTGTGGGATTGAGGACGTCGTCGACCAGGCAGGTCTTGGATGTTGACGACGGTAACGAACGGACATGTTATATAGCGTATCCGAGGGTGATCAAGGGAGGTGTCGAACAAAAACGAGTACAAGGAGGCAACCTAATTCGGATACGACCTTGTCTCGGTTTGGACTTTACCATCTTGTTGGAACAAGGCTGGCTCGGTCCCACCTCTTCAGGCGACACACGAGGGTAGCCTGCCGTCACTTAACCGCAATGCCCAAAGCATCTAAACAGGCCTACTATGCAGTGCGAATAGGTCGAGTCCCAGGAATATATCTCTCTTGGTGTGTTTCACAATGAACACCCGAGCCGTCGTTGATGATAACCAGGACCGATTGTGAGGCTCAAGTCAAGGCCTTCACGGGTGCACTCTACAAGAAACTGGGCACAGAGGCCGAAGCAATCGAGTTCATGTCTGCCAAGCCGAGCACAGCGCAGACGTCTGCTTCCCGTGATACTGCACCAGTGGCTTCCACAAGTCGATCTACCGTTGTTCCCGAGCCAAGCAACGTGCACACAAGACCCGCATCCGAGGATGAAAAAAATTGCGACATAGTCTACTGCGATGGCGCTTGCAAGGGAAACGGACAACCTGGTTCTATCGCTGGGATTGGTGTGTGGTGGGGTCATGGCGATCCTAGGTATGCTCTCCGTGTTCGCCCCGGCGTCCTCCAACAGACACCTAGGAACATCTCCGAGCGATGTCCTGGCGATCAGACGAACAATCGGGCCGAACTCGTCGTAAGTAATCTCCATCTGAACTCACCTCCGTCAATTGATTGATTTCGCATATAGGCCATCGTACGCGTCCTGGAGACGACCCCGCATCTCAAGCGCCGACTTTTGATCAAAACTGATTCCAAGTACTCCATTCAATGTAGTGATCTCACTCTCTTCTGATCTGTACACTCAAGACATCATGACAGGTGTCACATCGTGGATTTTTAGTTGGATGAAGAATGGCTTCCGTGCTGCCGATGGGAAACCGGTCAAGAACCGCGCTCTCATCAAATATCTCGCTGCGCTCCTCCATGTGCGTCGGAAGACATCTCAGACAGTCGAATTCAAACATGTTCGCGGCCATGTCGGAATTGAAGGGAACGAGGCTGCCGATCAACTAGCCAACCTTGGCGCAACCAAACCAATGGTTCCAGAACGAGACTGGGAAAGGTTGGAGAAACAAGTGCTGCAAAGTCTCAAGCCCGTTAAACCAGTCAAAGTAGTGGATGACGACCTCAAGGTGACCAGTGTCACGTAAAATCGTGTTTTGTTGTTAAAATTGAATCAATTCAGGCTTATGCAGACGGCCTCTTGAATGATGACGAACTTGCAGAATTGACTGATACCAGCGTCGACGATGTATTGCCCACGCGAGAACCGAGACGACGTCCTTCGGAAAGTGGGAATCCTGCCATCCGCAGCCGTATCTTTGTTTCCCCAGTTTCTCACGTCTTGCCTCGACTATCAAATGGTGCTGGACCAGTTGCATGCAGACCAAGCGATGGGATTAATGCCGTGCGCAGCTCAACTAAGTTGCCGTCTGATGGCCCTTCCAGACCTGTCGCGGTTGCGGCTCAAAATCCCCAACTGACACCATCCAAGAAGCCTAGTAGGGCCGCCATTAGCGAGGAAGAGCTAGAGGCAAGTGACTATCGAAGCATCCCTATTAACTGGACAGTCGAGCCTGTTTAAACAGGTGTTTGCATCATGTCTGCTTAGCAACGAAGAATTGTCAGCTCTTGGAAAGGATGGCGTGTTCGATTCTGATTTTTGATGAGCGATACCTGCCGGGAAAGAGGCTGCGGAAGATCTCCATTTGGAAGTGCCTTTCAGTGGACTCACCTTCGAATCGGGACTGCCTTCCTACGGGCGAGCGAAAGGGCTTGCGAAGGTCACTTGGTGTTGGACGAGATGCTTAGATACTGGTCGTCGGATGACCAACACCGGGTACAGTCGGACGGTATCGGAGTCTAGTAGATCTTGAAAATGTGTAGCATTCTGTTGGTGAACCAAGGTCTCTTGTCTTCTCCCGGTCGAAACGATTTCGACCCGAGCACTGCTTCGGTACCAAGGACGGCAGTGTTACGGTGTTCTTTGACCACCAACGTCGCTCATGGTGTCAATTTTCATTGTATAAATATCATATCCGAGTCCTCACGCTTCTCTACCCCCCTCGTCAACGATCGTCTTGGAGTCGACAGTGATGTCGCGAGCTGCTGCGACTGGCGACCAAGTAAACCAAACTACCCCTCGTACCAGATGGTCTACAAGACTTCATCGCGTCGGATGGCAGCTATACCACCACACAACCAAGCATGTGGGTGTAGGGATCGTTTGCTCGGTGGCCTATTTCGACCCGTGAGTTATGCAAATGTTCATCATGCAATCGATTGAATTAATCATTGCTGCCACTCAGCGGGAATTGGGGTGTAGACCTGCAGGCTGGCTCGCAATACGGATACACTTTGTTGTTCACCGTTCTCCTCTCTGGCATTTTTGCCACCTTTTTGCAGGTGAAAATCAGCTTTACCTGGAGGTCGCCACATCTGACACCTCGCACAGCTGCTTGCAACTCGTTTAGGGACCGTAACGGGGCTCGGTACTTAGAATTCCTCGGTGGCTTGTTCAATCAACGTTAAAACTCTTTCAGACTTTCCCTCGCACTGTCGTCTGTTATTCCATGATCGTCCACGGTACAAGTTATTGTGGAGATGTGCTGTTTTTTACCCGCTCTACTTTCTCGCCGAGGTCGCCATCATTTGCACCGATTTGGCAGAACTGCTGGGATCCGCGATTGCGCTCGTCCTCCTGTTTCCTGCGCTTCCACTGTGGTCGACCGTATTATTGACCGCCACTGACGTATTGCTACTCCTTGCTCTCGAGAACCCTTTGAAGGGTAGACCGGTGAGACTATTTGAAGGCCTTATTGCTGCGCTGGTGTGTAAGGAGTCACCTTCCCTCGACGCGATGTCTGAATGTTCTTGAAGGTCTTGGCCGTACTTGTCTGCATGGTGCTTATCATATCTAGAGTGAGCGTCAATTGGGGAGTTGCTTTTCGCGGATTTATTCCGTCCAAAGGGCTTTTCACAAGCGGTTCCCTCTATACATGTATGTGCTCTCCATCTCTCCGCATGGTTGTTCATCGTTATTTCAGCTGTTGGAATTATGGGTGCCACCGTTATGCCACATAGCCTCTTCCTCGGATCTCGCCTTGCAACACAGGATCGATTATCAAAAGACTCCGAGGCAGATTTGCCAAAATTCTTAGAGCCTTCATCTTCGTACCATATGACATTATCGCAGCGCGTGCTTCGATCGATACGTTCCACCTTCAGTTGGAGAGGACTGTTCAGCATTTCTCGCTCCGATGAGACAAGCTATCCTACGGATGTCTTGACGCACGCCGATCGAGAGAACAACGAGCTTTGCTTCGTTAGGTCGCACATGTATCACGGTATGGCAGACGTTGTAACAAGCTTGATGGGTTTTGCTATCGTTATTAATGCTTTGTAAGTATTGAAGTTTCAGATTCCTTGGTACTGCTCACCTTGACACAGAATCCTCATCATCTCGAGCGCTGTTTTTTATTATAACTCGGGAGCGTATGGAAGTGAGTCTCCTGCGAGTCTGTTCGACGCCTATGCAATCATTCAGAAGAGACTTGGACACGGCAAGTACATTGCATCTCACAGTGCTCACTTGCTGATTGGGAGATAGGTGCCGCTCTTCTTTTTGCTCTAGCCCTGCTTGCTTCGGGTCAAAGTGCGTCCATCGTTGCTACCGTGGCTGCCCAGTGTGTCTCGGAAGGCTTTTTGCACTGGAAAATTACGGTAATTCTCTATTCATTCGGTCTCCCACCAGCGTTCATGGCTATTCCTTCAGCCTACTCTTCGTCGTCTTGTTACTCGCGCTCTCGGGGTTATTCCCTCCGTCGTAGTGGCCTGCGTTGTGGGTGAAGATGGCATTAACGCGCTGTTGGTCGCAAGTCAGGTCGTCTTGTCCATCGTTCTTCCGTTTTTCGTTTTTCCGCTCGTCTATCTCACGTCTTCATCACGCATCATGTCAGTCAAGTCGCGCAAGTCTGTGTCTCCAATGCAAACCCTTCCCGAGGCCCTTTCACCTGATACCGTCGACTGTGTTAATGCGTCGGGGGACAAGGCAGTTGGTCCCGAAGATGATGGTGAAATGGTTGATTTTAGCAATGGCAAGATTGTGACGGTCATTGGTTATTTTGTATGTGTTATTATTCTTGCAGCCAATGTCTACGTTCTAGTCACGTTGTAAAGGGGAACCAGCCGATAGAATTTGGACCTTTTTTTGTTTTTTTCTCTAAAAGAGTGTTTCCGCTCTGATCACCATGTCCAACTAACTTGTGTGTCAGTTGGACTCGGATGGCGGATATGCTATGGTCCATGATCAAGATGACGCCAGCACCCGAAGAAGTGTTAGTGTCAGAACCTCTGGACAACGTATGTAGATGTTTTGCCGGATCTTTTCGAACAAGGACAGATATCGCCGTCGCCATCCTTGGAAGAGGCCGTTGGGCGAATACCGTATGTTCCCGGTTACCACTCGGGTAAGTACCCCGTGATCCAAAGCAAGTCGTCGCCCGGGCGAACGGCCGACACTGGGTCGCCAGGTGTGTGTGCGTGAGGTCCAGTCCCTCGCTACATATAGCGCGATCGCGTATTCACTCCCCGTGGCAAACCGATGGCGCCATCGACAGGGATCCGTTGACACGGCGTCGGGGGCACTCGCCGGGGCCCGGGAAAACAAGGGATTGATCCGAACGAGACCCACCATGCGGCCGCATCGTCACTAGCCTACTTGGTCGTCATGCTGGGAGAGGAGGCCCTTGTCTTGATAGGATGATGGCGGATCGATGATGCCTTGATGGCGTTGCCAGAGAGACACGGATGGGCCAAAACGAATAAAAATAATGAACAGGCGTAGGACATTCCGGGGGTTCAAGCGGGTTCAAGGGCCGGTGCTCCCAAGTGTCCCTCGGATCAGCACCCGTCCAGAGCCTGCAAGTTCCATTGGCCCGTCAGTCAAACAAAGTATCGTCGTGGGTATGCTAAGGGTCAAACATCTTCCAAAGGTTATCAAGCGTTTCTCCAGATAGTGAACCGTCACCGTCAATGAACAGACGAAGAAATACGAATTCCATAAAGATAACGTACTACAAACTATTTACTCGACCGAAACGTATGTCACAGGTCCAACGGATGCGGCATGTGCCAGATTTTTTCTACATTAACCTCGTTTCTGAGACGACTACATGTAAAATCGTCAAAACGAAAGGCGAGACAAGGAAGTGACTTGACTTACAAGGAAGGCCATCAATTGTTGATATCCCGGGCCGCCGGGTTGAGGAGCACCAGGAGGTAGACTTGACATAGGAGGGGGTGACATCATTTGTGGAGGCGGCGGAGGCATTCCATACTGCGAGGCAGACGATTGTTGAGGTGCTAGAGGAGGTTGTTGACTCGACGACTGCTGAAGTAACGCAAGTATGTTAGGCGGAAGGCTTGCCATTCCTGGAGGTGCTTGTCCTGGCTGTGGCGTTGGAGTCTGTGGTGGCATTTGCCCGTAAGGATTTGTGCTTTGGCTGGGCATAGGCGGATACGGATGTGTCGGCTGTTGCATTGTTGGAGGCGGATAGTAAGGGCTCGTCCCAGGCGGCGGGTGTGCGATTGGTGGCATTGACAGCGCAGGGGGAAGAACCGGCCCGGCTGCTGGTTGAGCAGGTGGTGCAGCTCCATTCTGAGGCTGCTTCAGGGCAGCCAATAACTGTTGTACCCTTCGAGCTTGTTCCAAGCGATCCTCAGATGTCTACGTGATATCAAGGCCTGGCGTTACCTGCAATCAGCGACAAAAACATACCTGTGAACTAGCGGAACCCGCGGAAGACTGAGTATAGCCAGTTGTCGTGCTAGCCAGCTCGTTGTAACTGCCACCAGAAGAATAAGGTGGGCGTGCGTCGAATCGGTCCCCGCCGTATCCACCTCTATCACTACCGTACCCTCGGCCAGCGCCCCGTCCACCCCTAGAATCATCGTCGAAGCCTCGTCTGTCACGATCTCTGGAATCGTCTCTTCGGTCCCAACCATCATCGTAGCCTCTGCCTCGACCCCTACCTCGGGCACGCCCGCGACCTCGGAAGCTGTGTCCTCGGTCTTCCCAGTCTCGACCCCCATCATATCTTGGCTCGCGGCTGCAAACTCACATCAATGAATGGTTTGGAAGGAGTTGGTAAAGTGTTTACCGCTGTGTGGCTGGACCTGTCACCTCGGACTCTTCCCATGCATAAATTATATCCATGGTACCATCCTGCAAGCCCTGGTGACGTAGCCGATCGAAGGCTTCATCACAATTCTACTTGAAGTGAGCCAGACAGCGAATGACATAACTTGACACCTTACCCGCATATCATAATATTCAACATATCGCTGACTGGAGTAAAAATAAGAGACAAGCAAGTAATACAGCGAAGTATCACATACTCTGTGCGGCCTCCAATGGGCATTACAGACTTGACATCACCGAATTGTTGGAATTTGCGTCGCACCTCGTTATCGTCAATAACCTGACGGGAATCTTTCAGCGTTACTACGAGGCAGCCTTGGTATTGCTAGATTGATATTCAGAAGGCATTTGGTATAGCAAATTGATGGCTCACTTGATTTTTCTCTCGGTCACTTCCGCCTTGTTTCGGATCGTCCCGGGGCAACGAGTAATGGACGTCAATCTATAGAGCTCCGTCTTTGATCAGACCAAAGCTTGGATTCATGAAACTACGCACGGGTCGACCACTGATCTCTGAACCTTGCAATCGTTCCCTGGCTCTCTCGGCAGCCCTTAAATCGTACTGAATAGACGATTGTCAGCGGAATCACGGAACACCTTTTGAATAACTTACATAGGTAACAAAGACCATTCCGCGTGTAGCGATAAGATCGAAAAACGTTTTGATTTCACCGTGTTCTTCAAACGAACGGCGCACGTCTTCACTGTTGGTTTCGTACTGAAAAAAAGA
>JBBPTC010000129.1:0-16117 GCA_038093955.1 Boletus albobrunnescens
TTTTTTTTTTTTCCAATATCGCCGCTCACGGCGCGAGGCTTGTCTCGATCATAATCTGTTGCCAGCAATTATATCTCATTGGCTGATAGGACAAGAAAAGGTTCCTTGTATTTACAATGCACACGTGGCTGTGCAAGCCTGGACCGTTGGCTAAAAACTACCGCAAGGCACAGCCCGAAAGTAGATCGAGGTTGCCACTTGGCACTGCCAGAATGCTTTACCAGAATAATTGAATTCAAAACTCTGGAGCTCTATGCACCACAGAGAAGCGTCGTACGTCCACATTATTCTTTTATTTGGTAGACGCGCGTTCTAGATTCCGTCCTATTGCGATGAGAACACCTGGCCTGAGAAACCGGTAGCGGAAATGGTGACAGTGGTCCGTCGCCCGCACTGTGTCCCTTACATAAATATACTACCATGCCCGACCAATCCCTCTTTCCCTCGCTCTCACTCTTTTCCTATTTGTCTCAATGAGTCTGTTCAATCCCCGTATCCTGGACGCCAGCATTCGCGATGTCACCGTCAACCTGAATGACACCCAAAAAGCCGATGTTCTCTTGCATGCACTGCAACATCTGCCCGCCCAGGGGTAGGTTTACAGGAAATCCGTCTGTTCCGAGAAATCTCCTGAGAGTTGACAAAGCTGTCGTACGATCATGGAAAATGCCGTTCAATCTTTCTTGCAAGTTCCCAATCTCCCATCCGTCAACGTCGCCCGGGCGCTCTTACTCCGTGCCAAGGGAAGGCTAGCTGCAGGTTACCGGACGTCCGCTCAACAAGGCATATGATGTTCAAGCATCTGTGGCGATGACGTCTGAAACATACATATAGATCTCCATTCCGTGTTGACGGTGGATCCTGAAAACCAGGACGTCAAGGAAATCATCCAATCACAACATCTCCGGCCTGAAATGGTAGGTATCGTAGCAGATGGGAAAGGACGCTCGTTCATCGCCAACATAGCTTCTCAGAGAGCCCGATTGCCCGCCTCGCTTCTCCGCGGAGGTGTGGCGAGAGATTGCTCACTTCCTACCTAGACGCGACCTCAAGTCCCTGCTACTCGTCCCAAACGTGCTTTCGCGCATCGCCAGCCAATTGATTTTCCGTGAAATCGACCTTCATCTCACCGCTGCTGTAGAACCTGTGGCCACGGAGGGTCATTACCGACCCTTGCAAGGAGAAGTTCGCAATCAAGACGTCGACGCGTGGCACTATCAGCGTAGCGCTGATATCCTCACACGGATACTAGTCGATCCACATTTCGCTGGTCAAGTCAGAAGCTTGAAGGTTTTCGCTGTTTCCTATGATATCACGCAACCATTGGCATTCCAAGTCGGTACGACCATCTCGTTGTCGCTCGCTTGATATGATTGAGCCGTGTGCCAGGTATGCTCATGAACGCGCTTCCAAAGTTGTTGAACCTTCGCAAAATACATTGCTCCGGCAACAAAGAGCTGATCGCACGCATGTTACAAACTGTACATTCGTACAATCCACGGCTGCAACGACTATCTCTCGTGTACGTGGATCCATTGGTCTCCTTGTTCGTTTGATCTAATGGCGCCGCAGAGTGGCTGGCCATGCCGTTGACATCGAATTGCCCGTCTTCAAACACCTCACGCACTTTGCGATTAGCTCGGACGGTGGAAGTAGTTCCTCTGTTCATTCGTTTTTGGCTCAAAGCCGCGATATTCTTCGTTCTCTGTCCATCAATAATCCTCGCTGGCGTTTTCCCACTGAAGCCATATCCGTTCGACACCTCACGCAAATTGAATTCAACGGCTGTTTCTCAACAGACACACAGGCGTTCTCTGAGATTCTCGTCAACGGCCACCAACTCGAGTCACTGATGCTTTCGGGGACGCTCGAATGTACCCCATCGTCATTGTTTCGACAATACCGCACTGCCTTGCCGTTCCTCCGCCATTTTTCGCTAACCATCACCAATCTCCATCGACACATTGCAGATCGCGAGCTCTGCCCCGCCATTTCGGAATTCCTACGCGAACGCACGCAATTACGAACGTATCATCTGCTTGTCCCACCGACAGAGGCCCGCCGAATCGGATTTGACGCGTCGGCGTGGGGCGTACTTCCTGCGTTGTCCAAGTTGACTAGTCTGTCCATTACGTATCCGAGGGATTTGTCGCCTGCGTTGGCGGGGTGGTTGGTACCGCGGACGGTACGCGCGCTGACGCTCGATTTGTCGCCGGCTGTAACGGAAGACTTGATGGCTTTCATGAATGTGCGCTCTTTTCCCTTCCCATTCTCTATCTGATTTTTTTATGGCACATGTAGCAACTCCGTACGGGTATGCCTCCCTTGCTACACTATATCGGTATCACGAACATGCCGATCCGATCTGTCCTGAGTGTTGTCGAACACGGATTCCCGAACGTGCGTGTCGTGCGGATCGACTCGAGCGTTTGGACGGTGACGAGATCCGAGGAAGACGGGTCGTTGGAGGTGGAACAGTGGCCATATCGAAGGGCCAAGTACCATGCAGCAGAATGGCTCGAATCGTTGGAGTGCGCAGATGCGATTTGGAGGGGGGTGGATGGGCCTTGATATGTGGGTTATGATTGTATGTCTCTCGCCCAAGATGTACGAGCGGTTGATGAAGTTGGTGTTCCTCTCGTTTGTGGTCTGGAAGAAGATAAAGTCAGGGATGAGTGTGTGTCACGTGTTTCTGACAGTGTGGGATTGCAAATGAGCGGACAGACAGACTGGCACGACCCCGTCCGTCAGCTCCACTGGCGCCAGCAATCGATCAGCTTCGTCTCCTTGATGGACGCCAACTCAAACTATGGCTCCGTTCCAGCTGCGTATCCGTACGAGCGCGACCGCTCTGTCATGGGATTGTATGTACCACATTATTATCCCGACTCTCCTTCGGATCCAACGTTGCCAGTCCCACACACCTTTTCTCTCGTATCCACGTATCTAACAACTCCCTTTTCTATGCTGATGTTTAACTATTACAGAGAGTACGAGCTCACCGTCAGACAGGAGCCAAAACAAGCCCGCATGTGCGGCGTTGGAGGTAAGCACGTCCTTCCTTTGCTCCACCCGCCCGTCCCCCTCACTTACGCTCCCAGCTGACCGTCGTCCCATTGACCCTCCTCCCATCATCCAGCTCCGTGTCGTCGACCCGCACACCCGTCAGCCGCCCTCACCTGCGAACCCAGATTCTGACGACGCCGATCCAAATTATGCCCACAGCTTCCTCCAGAATCCCTATTATTTCATGTTTGCCAGTCTTGCTAAGCCGGACGACGACACCGAATTACATTGGCTCAAGGTCTGTGTCCCCACATTCTACTTTTCCACGCGCTCTATTTCACCCTGCCAACAGGATGGTAAAACACGATGCACTACCGGATCCGTCGTTTCATCCCTGTACCATCTCAAAGATACCGAGAATCGCAATGAAGACGCTGGTTTTTTCGTCTTCCCGGATCTTAGCGTGCGTACGGAAGGTAGCTACCGTCTCAAACTCAGTCTATTTGAAGTCGTTGGGTACGTCTCCCTTGTCTGTCCACTCGCCCACCCCTCATTCAACCCTTGCAGCAACACTGTCCGTCACTGCAAGTCCATTTATTCGGCTGCGTTTTACGTGTACACAGCAAAAAAATTTCCGGGCATGGAAGGTTCGTTCTCGCCATCGCCTACTTTGTCTTATCTGACCTCTCCTCCCTTTGTCCTCGTTTTGTCCTTTCATTTGTGTCGGCTTTCGGATCATTGCTCTATTTCATTTCCGACCTCTTCTAACACGACCCTCAAACCACGTTTTTCCAAAGAATCGACCCCCCTCTCGTGTTCCCTCGCTGACCAAGGCATCAAAATCCGTATTCGCAAAGACATTCGTGTTCGCAAGCGCCCCATTGCAGCACTTGCCCCACCGTCCGACGGTAGTCAGGTTAACGCGAGCGAGCCCCGTAAACACGATCAAGACCAAAATGAGAACGATGTACACGCGCAACATTCACACCAGCCTCTGCCGCCCCAACCTGTCTCTGGTTCGGCCGTCGTTAAGCGCGCACGCCATGGGACATTGACAGCACCGCTTCATCTCGTGTCAGGACCTACCTCAGTGGCGAGCAGTGATGGTATGTCAACGCATACGCCGGTGTCGGCGACTAACAATCCGGGGTCGTCGATTGCTATGGCGGGGTTACCTGCTTGGCCGACCTCCTCGACCCTAGACCCGATGTTGGGTGTTGCGAGTGCCACGCCCGGTGGAATTGAGCTCTCGTCGACCAGTACGCTTCCTGCTCACGCTCATCCACACACACATGCGCACCAGACGATGGGTGGAGGTGTTACTGTCGGCGTAGGGGGCCAGGTCCTGTCTGCTGGCGGCGAACCATCCAGCTCGGGCTCAGCGTCCGCTGGTGGTACTGGTGGCGTGGTACGAAGGCCGGGTGCGCAGCCCTCGGCATCGTCTTATCCGTCATCTTCGTCGACCGTAGGTGGGATGTACGATCGAATCAACTACGACTATGAGCCGGCAGGTCTCCGGAGCACCACGTCGTCGTATGATCCACAGCGTCCTTTGGGGAGTGGTGGTACAGGATATGAAGGCGCCGGCGGCGCAAGTGGGAGTGGAAGAGGGGGGTATGATGCCGGCGGCGCAAAGAGTGGGTACGAGAGTGCAGCGGGAAGCGGGAGGACGGGTTTCGATCATGCTCATCAGCACCATCCACGTGGATCATATGATCCTCGGGGCGGGTACGAGTCTTCCCAGGCGCCTTCTCGAGCGCCATACAATACT
Organism: Boletus albobrunnescens; assembly: GCA_038093955.1. Taxonomy (NCBI): domain Eukaryota; kingdom Fungi; phylum Basidiomycota; class Agaricomycetes; order Boletales; family Boletaceae; genus Boletus; species Boletus albobrunnescens. The sequence goes on from JBBPTC010000129.1 coordinate 4,778, forward strand.
CATCCGCACACCCATAGCCAGACTCACCCCGAGGTACATGGGCACCCTTCCCGTGCTTCGTATACTGCGCCGTACGAGAGTGCACAGGCGTACCAAGATGGGCAACAACCTCATCATGGTGGATACGCCCATCCGCAGCAAACCTCCGCAGGTTTTACGCATGCGTCCTCGACAGGCTCGCACCCCCACCACCCCTCGGCATCTCATCTTCCGCAGCACGGACAATTCCCGCCTCCGACTCGGTCTCAATATCCTACGTCGGCGTACTCTGGATCGTACGCACGTTACGATGTGGGTGCAAACGCGAACCCCAACGTGAATCCAAATGTTACCGGACCCGGGCCAGGTGGGAGTGGCGGCTATTATGACAACCCTCCGTCGTCCTCGCCACACCCACACTCAGCGTACTATGCGAGTGGGACGTCGGGTCAGGCCCAAGCTCAGCCTTCACAAGTAGCACCGCCCCCACCCGTGACACACACTACGTCGTTCGCGTCCTCCGGGAGTGGAGGGTCTCCGTATGACTACGGTGGTCAGGGACAAGGTCATGGGTCGTCTTCGCCTGGAGAGTACTATTCTCAGGCTCATGGACATGGGCACGTGCATGGTCACCCCGGGCGGGTGGTTTCTCCAGGGCCGAACGCGCGCTACTCTGGGTCATCATACGCGAGCGGCGCACCGCCGGCATCCGCATCCGCATCGGGATGGGGACCCAATGGCGGAGGGCATGCCCATGGATTAGGGCAACAAGAGATGATTCATCTCGCGCCGCTGAGACATGCCTCTGAGGGTGGGGGCACCAGTACGGGTTCGTCATCTCCTTCCTCGCCTGCGTTGCCGTCTGTGTCAGTCGGCGGGGGGTACCCTGTGATTCAACTCTCGCGGGCACCGTTTGAGCAGGATGGACGTGGGGTTCCAGGCAAGAAGAGCGTGTTGAGTATTGGGAGTATCATCTCGGACGGGGTCTGAGAAACAGATAAAGATCAGCATACGAAGGGGGGAGATATTTATCTGTGACATCTTGTATGTTATTCTCGTCTTTTTTTTTTTTTTGTCTTTCGTTATGGTACTTTTTTCTACTTCGTCGTTCTTGTCATAGTTGCTTGCTTTTCTCGCTCGTTGTTATCGCGTTGTACATTTCGCTGTGAGTCTCACCTGTGCTTTGCTCCGAGGTATTGGTACGAGGACGTCGACATCTACTAGATGCGTATCATAGGGTATGTTTGCCTTGTTTGCCAGGTTCTCGAACCGCTAATGAAGAAGCCATATTACATGTCATTGGCGAATGATTACGAGTACACTCAGTCAAGCCGGCGGCGCGCAAGAAACGGGGAAGAACGAAAACTAGCAGCGCGTTCCTTCGGACACTCGCCAGAAGCGCTTAGAACTTGAAGTACGGCCGCGGTTAGTCATAGGATTGTACCTTTTCAATCTTTTGGTTATTCGAACTTGTTGCGTGCGTTTCAGGAACTTGAAGTACTTCTAGTCCAACCCCACCAGGGTGTACTACGGCCCGTAGAGTCAGGAGTAACTGTGATGGTCCTGGCCTCGTGTTTTGCCAACCTGCTTGGATTGACTGGCTCATTCATATTTGACGAGGCACATAGTCGCAGCACGATCAAAGCTCCACTTGCTTTCACCAACACATCGAATTCCGCCCTGTGAGAAACAGGGACTGTGGGTAATTCAAATCTGACATGCAGCATGCATGCTCGTGTGCTTTTTTACATACATACCCATTCGTCGGATCCGAATAGGGAGAATGCAATCAGCGCTGAGCGCTGAGCACTAATCTAGGTATAGTACTTCGTTCTGTCATGGAAAAGAGTTCTTTTTTTCCACATGGACTGACAGGGGACCTTCCGATTTCATCATAATCGATAAGACGGCTGCGTCCTGTTGGGTGCTCGGAAGTCGCAGATGCCTGTGAATGCTCTGTCCAACCATGGAGTGCGAGTCAACGTGGGTGCTAGCGTAGTTCAGACACAGGTACACGGGGTACGGTAAGTTCGTTCGTTTTGTGACCTCGTATACTTCCACTCTTTCTACTCGGGAATAAATGGACCCTGCAGCGTTTTGCCACCTGTATGCGTCCACTCTGCCCGTGAAGAAGAGCTTACCCTTTCGTGTTCAGTAAACAACAACATCAAGCACGCGGACATGGCAGTATCGATAGCACCTCGTGGTCTTGATTCTCAGCTTCTCGAAAGCTTTATATATCGCACTCGTTCGTCGGTTTGCCCTCACCGAGTTTCTTCCCTCTCGGGCTCGCTCTAACAGCTATTACCGCGATTATCTCGCCCCGTCTCGTCTTGCGCACCGCTCGTGATTTCATCCAGTCTTCAGCCGCTCCTCGCTCACACACTTCACCGTCGTGTTTTCTTATTCGCGCACCATCTCTATCGATCACGGCAGGTGTGCCTTGTCATCAAGTATTCGTTTCAGCTTGTACCTTACTCTGCATATTAGCTCTGAACAAGTTATAGATGGAGCCCAACCCGAAGCGCGTTGACAGGATTCGCTTGATCAATTTGGAAACAAACACTGTGGACTGGCATGAGGTAGACACCTTGCCGTGGAACGAAACCTGGACTATTTCCCACATCTGGGACCGAGGCGAGGACACCCAGATCCCTCTTAACGGAGTTTCTTGGGTGTCGAAGTCTTTCTCCAGCGAAGAGCGATTCAACCTCGTGTTCGACAAGACCTGTGCGGTCGTGAAACCGCGTGGCGCCAAATACGTATGGATCGACGCCGCTTGCATCAATCAGGGTCGAGACGAAGAAGCGGGCCGTGAAAAGGCGGAGCAAATGCAATTCATGGGGTCCATCTACTCTAAGAGCGCTGGCTCTGTCGCCTTCGGGACGCTGACGCCCGACGACCAATTTGTGGAGATTGCTTTCCCAAGCAAGGATGACAACCGGAAAGCTTGGGTGTGCGACTGGTTCGCGCGAGTGTGGACCTTGCAGGAGTTGCAGCTGCCGAAAGAGGTGCTTTTCGTCTCGGGAGATCGCGTCTCACCACGGGATGAAGTCTATTTCTCCATCTTGATGATGTCCCCGTACTTCACGTCCCCCAATCCACCGCTTCCCTCTTCGTTTGAGAAATCGAACACACCCCACGTCTCGACTCAAGATGTAGTTAACGCACTTTCTCCCTTGTCAAAGTCCAATACGCAGCGCTTGATGATGCAGAGCAGCCTGCGTGGCTGTAGTATGCTTGGAGACAAGGTTTATGGCATTCTTGGCGTCCTTCCTGAACCATTCTCGAGATTAAAGGTGGACTACGAACGCAGCCTCTCTCAAATAGTACTGGATCTCATGGTATTGATGCCATCGAATGACGTTCTTGACTCCCTCGTGTTCAACATGCTTCCTCCGGACAACATGCCGGATACTCTTCATTGGTCTGGAATGGTCAGGCTTGGTCAGGCCATGGAGCATCCGTCATACCAGAAAGATATTTATCCCTCGGGAACGAAGGCCCGCGTCGTTGCTGGTGGTCAGCCGCCACTCGCTACCACCCTCATCTTTGATGCGCAACTCTGGCAGGTGAAGGTTAAGAAGCCAGAGGAGGCCGATACGGATTCAGATGGTACCCCCGCTGGGCTTTGGCCCTCTATCGCCGCTCTCTCCCAGCACTTCGGGCTCAAGGGTGACTTTTCCAAGGTGGAGCGGTCTGCCGATTACGCGGATGCCGTTGGGAGGGCTGTGAGAAGTCTGAGAGCAAATTGGTCATTGGTCGAGCCCTTGGTCGACAAGGCCGTCGGGAGCGGTAGCATGGACAAGAAGCTTTTGTCTACCCTCGAGAACCAACCTTTTGGGGACCAACTTCACGCTTCCCCGCCCAACAGGCTGGGAGACGAGAGTCAGTTTGACAAGGAAGTGACCGTGCTCGTGTGCAGGTCCAAAGTGGACGAGTCGTTTCATTACGGGATCGTAGTGACGCCAACGGAGGATAACACCTGGCACAAAGTGTGCACGGCCGCGTTCTCTAATAGCTGCATCCTCACTAGGCGCGTAGAGAGATTGATCGTGATTGGCGAGTGATGCACAGTGGATGGATGGGTCTGAGTCCAAGTTGTTAATACGCTGTATCGGAGTACTTGTCAATTAAAGGAACATGTTCAACACGGATAGTATATCTTCTACAACTCAACCATCTGAGCGTCCGGCGTGGCGCCATATCACCCCTTCGTTGTTGTCACGTACGACGCTCGAACACGATCCTGATTTCCCGGACAATTTCCCTCGGACTGCGAAATGGTGAACGTTTCTCCAATGTCGCAAGTGGCCGTATCCCACTGACATGTACAATCCCCCCCCCCTCGGCTCGGCCCACATGACGAAGGTGTGGAGACGGCTCCAGCCTCCTGATACAATGCGAGAATAGATCGTTCCAAATGTTCGCAACGTGTGCTCTTCTTTTTGCCTTTCCCCCGGCCTGGGACTGGGCTGACGACGTGGTGACAGATGCGACGCAAATCCAAGTCGTAAGTGCCGTCGGGAAGACCTTTATCTCACGTTCACGATCCACCGCAGCTTCGTCCACGTCGTCGTCTCTAACACACCCCAAGACGTTGGCACAGTCCGCTCCAATCGTCGACTTTGCGTGGTACCCAGGTGCGTCGCGACACAACCCGCCCGCATTTTGTTTCGTGGCTTCCGTCAGAGACTGTCCCGTCAAGTTGTTGGACGGGAGAGACGGTAGGGTGCGTACCGAAGAGCATGGCCTAGTGTTTATCCATGTCCCACAATTTTTTTTTTTGCTCCACGCTCAGCTTCGCGCGTCGTATCCCATTGTCGATCACCGTGAGCGGTACGTCGCGCCGCATAGTTTGGCTTTCAATCTTACCGCCGACAAGTACGTGATTGCTTTCTTATTCTGCCCGTTGGTGAAGGAGATCCCCGTGTTCGTTCCGGGTGTCGAGCCTGAAACGACCTTGCTAGGTTATATTGTGGTTTCGAAGGCGCGATCGAGTTATTCGACGTGCAGAGACCAGGCGAGGGCGAGCGACTACTGACGACACCTTCGAAGAAGAGCAAAGACGGATTAAAAGGTAAGCGATCCCCCCATCGTTCGACTATGGATTGTAATTCACATGCATTTGCGTGCATTCGACGCTCTTGCCCGCCTGTTTGACTACCAAAAAAAAAAAAAAAAAAAAAGGCATCATCTCTACGCTTGCGTTTTCTTGTTCTCCGGCATATTATGCAGCTGGGTGTCTCACTCCAGCTTCGCGCGTGGCTGACAATATCGCCTTGTTCAACGAATCGACCTTCGACCCTGTCTTGTCGATTGGCGGTGTGGCAGGATGGGAAAAGGGAGGGGTGACCCAAGTGAGTAGCCTTTCGAATTCTTGTTTCGTCCGCTTGGCGCTCAGGTCATCACCTTGCACGTTCCCATGTTCACACCGCCCGTTCGAAACGTTTGGCATCCCGTGTGCCTCGCTCGTAGTTGATGTTCAATCCCACACGCCCTCACATTCTGTACGCCGCTTTCAGGCAGAGTGAAAGGCTATGGAGCTGGGACCTTCGAGGGGACGGATCCGTGCCATTATGCTGTTTCTCGAGAGGGGACGTGTCCCGCGGAGCCGATCGCAACAACCTGACGAATCAAAAAAGACAATTCGATGTGGAAGGGACTGGGAGGTGGCTGGCTTCTGGGAACCAGGTATGTCCACTTGGCTCGTGAACTTCCCTTCCACGAAGAAGGGTCTATTTGACTATTTTGGCCATGACAGCTGGGAGAGATTGCGATATATGATTTGGAGACGGAGGGTGGTGAACCAGACGAGGGTGACGTTGAAGGAGGGACGAGGCAGACTGGGCCAGCGTTGCGGTATGACGCGCATGGCGGTAAGTCGATAGACTCTCAAATCGTTTCGGTGCTCCGTTGACACTGATCTCGTCCACTCCGGGCTTTCCCGCAGACGCCATTGGAGCGGTCGCATTTCATCCGCTTGACCCGCTCTTGCTCTCAGTTTCAGGTTCACGACATTTCGATGATGTAGATCCTACGGCAAGCATGCTGGGGGGTTCGGACTCGGACTCGGACTCGAGCGATGAATCGAGAGAAGATGGTGTGGTGAGCAGATTGAAGGCGCGCCCTCAGCCATCTGTACACGATGCCTCGATCAAAGTGTGGGACTTCAGGGGATATCACAAATCGTATAACCCGACTGGACTGCCAGGTGACCGCGTTCCTTGCTGATCACGAGTTGTGGCCATAATCATAGCATAACAAGATAGCTATGTAAAAACATGGTGTGATAATGAGTGAAAAAATGACATGTGAATGCGATGAGTGCGACCACGAAAATAGACAGGTAATGATCATACGACTGTACCAGCTTTGGCTGCGATACGAGGCCAGAGATCAGCCTGTGGGTGCGAATAAGAAATGCGATCGACATTAAAAGTTCAGATGGATGCGTACGCATTCTTTTGCTACAGGGCCAACAATGACGGAGCCCTTCATGTCGCCCTTGTTGTTGACGATAACGCCGGCGTTGTCCTACAGCAAATCCGAATTAGAAGAACGCACACCAAATCGTAGGCGAGGGCACGCACCTCAAAGTAGAGGAAGACGCCGTCCTTTCGCCGCCAAGCCTTGCGTTGGCGTACGACGACGACAGGCAACGCTATCGGATTAACACGTCAGTACGCTCGCATCGAAAGAGGCACGTCCGCCCAATGGGCAGTCCGAGTTTTTTGCTACCCACTCTTTTTTCTCAGTTCAGGCTTTCCCTTCTTCACGGAGGCGACGACCATATCGCCCACGCCAGCATCCGGTAATCTGTTGAGACGTGCACCGAAGCCGTATGGTTCAATGAGGTAGAGTGATTTCGCCCCACTATTATCGGCACAGTTGAGGACGGCTCCGACTGGGAGACCAAGCGTGAGGCGGTATTTCTTCCCGGTGACGCCAACTGTGCGCGTTCAAGTCGGTGAACAGAAAGGGCTCGTTGAAACGATATACGCACTCTTTTCCTTTGCCATGTTGATAGGTGGATGCGAACGACGTCGAGGTTGGCTGCGTGCGATCAAAGTTTGGTGCCGAATCTCGGCATCTCAAAACTGTACAGCTCTCGGTCTGGTCCGAGCCCCTTCTTATTATATAATCTCATATTTGCAAGTTTACGTCATATGTGATAGAGTGAAGAGTTGGGAAGTCACATCAATCATACTGGAATCCTACATCATACCGTGATGCGACTATATCCTCGGTCTGAATGCACAACGGAGCAACCGTACATAAACAGAACTGCGAAGCCAGGCATAACACCGCGTTGCTCCCATCTGTGCCGCCGAACAAGTGTATGGAGAGGTAGGTGAGAAAACAGCAAGGATGACGGCTCAAGCTTCATGCCCAAGACCTGAGAAGCCCTGTGTTTACTGTAACATTTCAGGGATATTACACTTTCCCCTGACTGCAGCACGGAACGCCTCAACAGTCCACCCAAACTTAACGGACAGAAATATCCTAGCGAGACCTGGGCCTGAAGACTTGAAGCACAAGCGGTCGGGTAAAGAAACCCCTCAAAATCGAATATCAATTTAATCGTTCCCTCGGCGGTCCTCCTCTGAAACCGATACGTCAGACAAAGTTCCGCCAATCGGACATGTTCACAGCAACAGGCTGTGGCCCCCCGCTGTAAAGCCGGTCTTTCTCGCCTACTACCCCCATGTAGACCACCGTACACACCGTTGTGTTTCATGAGTCAGGTGTGCCTATCGGTGTCTTGATATCGATGGTGTGGGGTCTGGGCGCGACCATATGGTTTGAGACCCCTGGATGCCTATGCTGTGAGTGTCCGACACCTCCAGGAATTCCTTCCGGTCGAGTAAAAATACTAGGACAGAATAACGAGGCTTTGAAATTCGTGACTTCGTAGCAAAGTAACACTTGGAGAGCGCGTAACACGCATTCCAGATCCAGAAAAGTGAACAAAGGGCACATGCGCATCTCAGAAACGCATCGAAAAAAAAAAAGGGGGGAAGAGATCCCAACAAACGATTCGAGATGAAGGCCGCTCATGGTATCAATCAATCGAACGACACGATACGACTCTTCCGAGGTAGGCGGTTGGCACTGAAGGGAGTCGACCTGAAGCAAGAAGTCATTATCCGGGTTCGAGAGAGTGATATGACTCGTGTACCTCTTCCGACGATGTCTCCCATAATTCCCATAATTCCCATCATGGTTCCATCCGCCATCCCACCCGTCGTTCCACAAGCTGTCAAACGCAGTGGATGGAGCTGATGCGGCGGGTGACGCCTGCGACAAGGCAAAAAAATCATGACTCGTGTGTAAATGAATACGCCAAGCGCATACCTGGGTGGGACAGACCGTCGCCGTGATGGTAACCGTGACGGTAGCGGTACTCGTACACGTAAGAATTAAACCCGTGGTAGAAGCAGAAACCTGCGTAGCCGACCCAGCAGCAGCAGTAGCGGAGGCAGACGCTGGAGTGGCCGTGGTGTCCCCCGCACAGCCACTCGGAGCTGCCAAGAGACTCGCACTTGCGATTGATGTCTGGTGTAAAAAAACGCCAGTTACTGCAGTGGCGGCGGCGGCAGCAGTCGTTCCGGAAACGGAAGTCGTAGTTGTTGCTGCGGGAGCAGAAGGGGACGCGGACGAGGCCATTGTCGTCGCACCGCCTGTCGCCTATTAGGTATACGTCAGCCGATCAAAACAGATAATACTGCGAAGCAGCGTACCCCGGCGAGGATCTGTTGCAACGACTGAATGTTGATGGTCGCAGCTGTAACGACACCATTCCCGTCCATGGTAAGATTGACCGGATTTGCAACATTTAATAAGCCGGTGCATCCAAGACCTATACGTGGGGGTCAGAGACATGGAGATTATGCACGGGGGAGAGCACGCACCAGGGGCCGGCCCGAATGCTGCGGAAAACCTCATGGAGAGAAAAGTGAACAGGTTATTCGCCGCATTAGCAGCAGGAGAGCCAGCATTCGTGAATAGCTGCTGGTTTTGATTGATAAAGATGCCCGATTGAGCGATTTGTTGGCTACAAGAGGCCGTCTGTGACACAGCGAGGCAGCTTGATAGTAAATGTTCACTCACCAGTAGGTCACAGCAGACGCGTTGTTGTTGTCCGCCTGTGGTTGTCCCGTACCATCACGGTAAAGGTTTACTTTTTGAAGTGACGGTTGCCCATTGACAAGAACCATCGGGTCGTTTAATGGCACTAGTGCGGGCCCACTAGCGGGAGGGAAGAATAATGCTTGCAGCTCCTGAATTTCAAAAATTCGAAATCGAATGGCACAGATGAAGGATGTTACATACGTCGGTTGCAAGTGCAGGGCTCTGCCCAGCGGGGCACGTCGTACAAGGGTTTTGATAAGGAGCGCAACCAAGCGAAGGGTCAATGAACTGGGTGATGAGCGCATTGTCAGAAGCTGGTATTGTCGTTAACGCTATCCATTGCTAGCTTGCATAATCGAGCTCACCGTTCGACAACACCTTTGCATTGGGGTTGGCTTTATTATTGGCAGGAGTATTCTGGGCAAGAGTGTTATCGCCTATGAGGAGATATGTCGTGATTAAGTTGTCCGATTGATCCTGGACGTGGGAATTACACCAGCACTCATGTTACGATAAGAGGGCCGCTTACTTGGTCAACGACGCGGAAGTCATGGGTGGTAGGGCAGGCCTGGCCACCGGACCCAGTTCCAGGTGCCGGGAGCTTGATGAGACCTTGGGACACCGCAGTTGTGGCCGCGTTAAACCACGCTGGCCCATTGCAATATGCGAACTGCAAACAACGGTTCATGAAAGTATTAACAAAAAAGTCACTGTTGTACCTGGCCGAACACTGAACCTCCTAGACCATTGACACAGCCATTTGTACTACCGGTCAGCGTAACCGAAGCAGCATTGCTACCAAACCAGAGACCAACGACTGCGTTGTTGGGAAGTGTGGGCACAATCGGGGGAGTGTAAAAGCCGGCAGACCCAGCTTGCCGCAGAGCCATCGTAGCTGTAGCTTGGTCAGATGTTGTGGTTGAAGAAGCGACCACGGAAGCCCCCGTCGAGGGGATGGTCGTGCTGGCGTTCGTACTTGTTGACGTAGGCATGCCCGAGGTTACACCTGGAGCAGTGGGCGAGGCACCAGTGCCATTCCCAACGGGTGTCATTCCGGAATTGATGACGAGAGGGTTGTAAATTTGGATATTGCCTGTTGCGGGGTCGAGAATTGCGGCCTCGACAAAGACTCCTTGGTTGGCAAAGTCCAGTTGCTAATGTAGACACTCAGCATTGACCAAGTAGTAACACGGCGCACTTACATTGCATCCCGTCAACACGTAGGGAGTTGCAAGCCCTTGGGCAGTAAGTGGGTTCGCGGGCACCTGCAACTGGCAATTCTGGCAACGAACAAGAGGAACCCATGGCAGCAAAGTCAAAGAAAGAGAAAGAAGCACAGAATACCGCATCCTGCAAAAAAAAAGAAAGGAATAGGTCAACGGGAATATGGGTGTTGACAAGGGTGTGCCCGCCACGCAAAAACGAGGTCTCAGACCTGATTGCAAAGTCCAAGAGTCAGTTAGCAATTGATATCCAGACGATTTGCATTACCTTGTAGCCCGCTAGGAGAACAGAAAAAAGACCTACTTTGCCTTTTATCTGATAATAGTCATTGAGACAATTCAATCATGCAACCGTCGCCATGAGACATAGATAATAGTTTCCCCTAATTGGGGTCGTTGCGTTGACGAATTAGAAAAAGAAAAACACTGAGACAACCAAGTACTAAGAAGGCACAAGAGGATGTGGGAGAGTCGAATTGCTGAAACTTACCCCTCGAACAGAGCACATGCTAGGAATGCTGGTCGTGAGGGACACTTGACCAGGATGTTCACTGTGGGGTTTAGGTGAACTGCAAAGCTCGAGGCCCCATAATCATAATCACGGGCGTGATAAAATGAATATCAATTGTGTTTGACTCCTCGTGCAATAGGATCAATTGCCAGTACTTGAGCTGTCCAATTGAACGACACACGTTCTTGTCCACAGCGACAGGTCGTGACATATGTCGGCATCAATTCGGGATGACTGAGTCACTGACTAGCTCGCTAAAAATTGGCTTGGTCTTTTGCCATTCGCTCCGAGTCTTCTATGCTTGACCTGAGAAAGCAACTCAGCATCACCCTCACTGAGCCTGTTGTTTTCTTGCGGACTTCCGATCCCTCTGGACGACTCCAATCCGACCCAAACGATTCACCTACCCTTGTCAGAGGTATCCTCACTCTGAACGTTGCCAAGCCAATTGGAATTTCTAGCATAGAAGTGGAGTTGACGGGCGTGTTGGCA
>JBBPTC010000130.1:8095-29477 GCA_038093955.1 Boletus albobrunnescens
ATCAAAACTTAGCCGGATTCCCGAAAGCCGGAGATGCATGCCTTTCCAAAGTCCTCTCATGCCAAGGATAAATACGGGAACTTGGAAAAACCTGCGATACGAATTGTTAAATAATTGGCCTGCATTGGCGAGAGGCATCGTGCTCACGCTTCGACAAGGACGAATGTCTTGAACCATGTGAAGTCGCTTGTTTTACCAAAGTAACCCAAGGCCCCACCAACCAGTGGATCAGCAGATAACTGGATATACATTTCTGGAAGTTGACTGATAAAGCTGGGAACGAGGCTAGGAGGATATAGAGGTTGCAAATCGAGTAAGAGAGACGCGGGCAAGTGGATCTGCAACAAACGGGTCCAAATGGCTGAAGCAACGATTCGCGATCAAAAGAGGGCTTACCAGAAAAAACGTAAAGTAAATTAGGTCCAATGGACGAGAGCTCAAAGGAGTCCTCGTCGCCATACTTCAAGTTGATGGGTGAGTGTTGTTCAACTTGAACGTCTAGCGGCCTCCGGAGTTTTAATAATGGTGACGCAATATAATGATTGTGTAACAGAATCCTTGACCTCCCAAGACAAAAGGCATGGTATTTTCGATTCATGCTTGGTATGTATGGCGATTATGCAAATATATCTACGATTGATGCTGTCCTCGCAGGCAGAGGCAAAACAGACAGAAAGACAAAAACAAAAGGGTGCATGAGCGTGGCGGTGAAACGGAACACATTGTGCGAGACAGAATCAGACGTGGTATTCATGGTATTCCAGGAAATAGGGGATATGACAACATACTCAGTTGGAATATAAGGGGGGTCCTGTCATTTGCTCAGCATCAAATCAGGGATGCCAACGAAACCTGACGAACCAGGGGAGCGCGTGTTCTGCAATGCAGACTGTAGTACCTGTCGTTCATCGTCCGTCAACGAGTCTACTAGTCGGACGAGACCGTCGATAGACGCCTTCCGATCTTGCTGGGCAATTTCAAGGAACCGCTGCAACAGGTAGCCTGACCTTAATCTGACCAGTGTAGATGTCAGGTCCAGCTCCTCTAGCGCGTTTGCTAGCGCACGGTTGTCGGAACGGTTGACGGTAGAAACGAGTGAATCGATTAGTTTCTCCAGAAGCTCCGGAGTCGCCTCTGGGTTGCTATCGGCCAACTGAGCAAGCGCCTCAGAACGGGCAAGGCGTGCGCGAACGGCCCAATAGAAGAAGCGGCGAGCCTCCTTCCATACAGCAGCTTTGGCGCATCCTTTAGCTTCCATACGACCAGTTCGACTGGGAGCATACATGAGCATGGACAATACAAAAGAAATGAACAGATGCTCACTCATGAAGATCAGCATACAACAACGCAATTTGCTTGTAAGTGGGCTGCAAGAGGGTCTCTCTATCGGCCAGCGCAGTCGAAGCTATGGCCCTCTCCTCCTCAGATTTGCTAGGATCTTTACTAGTGGCCTTCAGAGATGCATATGTAGAGTCAAGGCGCTCCATGAGCGAAAGGATCTTGTCCCGGCGCATCTTAATCTCCACAATACCTTCTGGTTCCAACACACCAGCGCGTGCATCAACATCAGCATACATCTCCATCTTGGAGGAGTTGATCGAAGGGTCGAGGACGACCCAAGCACCACCACGAAGTTCTCCATTTGGTACAATATAGACGAAAACGGGCTGTTTGTAACTGGACAAACCATCCACGATCTTCGAGCCTTGTTTCAAAACTTCGTCGTACATGTCCTGCTGACCGCCGGAGAAACCCCGCCAGTTGGCAAAGATAATGAGCGGGAGGCCTTCACGGTTGAAGTCGAAAATGGCCTGCGCCGTCTTGTACGCCGAGTTAGGGTACCAGACTTGCCCAGCTTCCATGACCTTCTGTTCGAATGACGCCGGATTGGCAGGGTCCGCGGGAATCACGCGCTCAATGGTGCGAGTCTCGACAGCGATGACACCCATAGGAATCCCACCTAACCGGGCACGACCAACGACAACAGTTTGGGCCCATCCCGAGAGCGTTTCTTGGAAAGACCCCTTATCAAAGAAGCCCGGCAACCACTTCGACGTCTGTTCATCATCCTTGCCCTCGATGAACCAGCGTGGATCGTAGGGACCCTTGGGAGGAACATAAGCGATTTCGCGATCCCAAGTATCTGATGTTTCACGGATGGGTAGGGCATCTCCTTTGACTTCGGGGACGTACGACAACCACTGCAAGATGTGGAAAACCCCTTCTATGTCGCTGGCCGCGGTCAGGTGCGAGACGCCGTTCTTGTGCATGATTTGAGTACCACCAAGTTGCAGGTTGGAGGTGTAGACTTCGCGTCCAAGCACCTTGTTGAGTGCAGCTGCCCCAGTCAGGATGATGGGCTGTCCTTCGACCTGTACAGCACGTTCACCCAAGCGGACAAGGTATGCACCAATGCCCACTGAGCGAGCCGTCACCAGAGTAATCGTGAAAATGTCATCATATGCCCGTGAGGTTTCTCCCGCAATAAGACCAGAGCCCTTCAACGACTCGACACCGAGGCCATCTTGAAGTCCGATGATATCTGTGATCTTATAACGAACCTCCCCATTCACTTCAATCTCCGTCGTGTGAATGGCGGCGGCAGCCTTTGCTTGGACTTTGAGATAGTTCTCCCGAGTCAAGTAGAGGTATTCAAAGCCTTTCTCTGGGTGGGCCTCATCGTGCCAAGCGCATGAGAAGAGGGTCATGACCTCCTCTGCCAGACCGATACGAGCACCAGAGTTGGCCGAGAGGTAGATGCGGGGAAGGCCTTTGGCACGTGCATACTTCGTGACGAGGTAGAAGAATTGATCCTCGATGGGACCGAAGGAACCAATCTTGTAGGTAATGTCGTTTGCGACTACAACAACCCTGCGACCATCAGGAAATTCAGGAGTTTTAAGTGTAAAAACCCAGGCAACCATTCCAAACGTGTTGTTTCCCGGAGCACGGTTCACTTCTGCGAGTTGATCGTGCTCGTCGAGGATGAGCTCCTTCGCATCAAGTAACTTCTTCGGGAGAATAAGCGAGGAGTCGAAAGTTCGAGCCTTGATCCAGACGTTGTGGAGCGCTTTAGAGAACAGCTCGGGGAAGTCGTAAACATAAGTGGTACCAATAAGGTGAGCTTGGTAACGCTTGGGTTGCAAGGACTCTTTGGTTGGATAGGGATAGTTGACTGGCTGAAGGTGAAGAGGTCCTTTCTCTCCGATGGACTTCAGGATTGTTGTACCCTTGTCAGTAGCAATTTCCTGGTAACCATGGAAGTTGACAACGAATCCGGATACATTCTCGATGATGCACCGGATGGGGGTGACATTGCCTTCTTGGTCTTCGAGAGCAATACGAATTTCTGAGCCAGTGACGTGCAAACGCCAGAGTCGCTTCCCGTGGCGCTCGATGAATCCCGAGATAGCTTCGAGTACATCTTCGTAAGAAACCTGAAGATTGTAAACGAAGTTCATAAAGATATGATTGACATCGGCGTTGCGGTATTGCGCGCTCACGACCTCTAGAGCGTCCAAGATGCTGGTGACGAGTCGGTCCGTTTCAGAGATAAGGTACTGTTTTGTGCTCATAGGGCCGCGCAAACGGCCAGGACGAACCAAAGCGCGGACGAAGAATCGATTGTCAAGCTGGTTTTCTCGGGCAACAGCATGGTACATGTGAATCTGCTTGGTCTCCACGAAGACTGGCCTGAGCTTATAGTTGGAAAGACGGCTGAGCTCGAGCTGGAAAGCTAATGCAGGCTCGATGTTACGGATAGCCTGTTCTTCAGACCAGCTACTGCCAGCGCCCCTCAACGTGAAGTACATCGGGTACTGTCCGCGTTTGCAGATAAGAATTGATACCCTACGGACACCACGCCTCACGAGGGTCGCGTTGTGCTCTTTTACAAACTTGAGGGCCCCCTCTGCCCATGCGTCTTCGGATACTTCATCCGCTCTGTCGAAGATACGAAGAGCGAGGTTCATGACGTTTGGCGGCTCCGCACTACCATAACGTTGGCGGAACTCCTGGGGTTCAAAAATGGGGAGGAGAGCAGCAACTTTCTCAAACCCTTTCTGAAGGGCGGCCAGATCGGAGAACGAGGCGATGACACCGGTGCGGATGGGCTGCGACTGGTTGCGACTGATCAGGTAGGACAGGTCGCTGACGGATCCTTGACGTCTCGGGTCACTTGAACCAGAGTTAGACACCCTTTGGCCATGAACGCAAGCTGCACTTACGGAGCACTGAGGCTAGGGGTGGCAGGGGGGGAATGCGATCGCCCAAGGTTGAATCGCCAGGTGAGGGCACTTGGAAGCTCGCCGTCATCGAGGCCATCACCTTCTTCATAATCAAGCGACAGCAGCGAGTAGGCGCGGTAGGCGCGGCGGACGTAAACCTCGAATGCAGCTACGGGATAAAGTTATAAAAGGAGACGTTCAACAAGTAACAAAGACTAACCGAGAGTGACGACCGGGTCCGCATGTAAGAAAAACGACGGAAGAACATCATAGACAGTGTGGCGCGAATCGCTAAGCTCGCGCAAGATCTCGGTGGAAGGAGTTCTATAGTACATTGATAAGGCGGCACATCAACGCAAGAATTCACGTACCTATTCGTCGTACCCTGTTCACCGTATACGCTAGAAGTTACGGATGCTTTGAGGATCGCTTCCATCTGGACTAGCCGCTCCTCATAAGAGGGCATCTGCCCAAGGATAAGCACTTCACGAGCTTTCAAGGAGACAGTAGTCGACGACCTAAAACATATTTTAATTGTATAGAGCACGAAACGGGAAACGGACGAACTTTGACTCGAGTCCAGCAAGATCGCTCAGAACCTGGTGCAGTCGGCTCTCCGCAGCGGAGACAGGAAGGCCACTTGATTTAACATAGTCCAATATCGAGAGCACAAGCCTCGACTTGCTTTGAGCTCTAGTGTGGCTGAGCACAAGAGCAACCACCTTGTCGAGATCATCCTTGTTCTGTTCCCTCAAGCCCAAAACTCGAGCTTCGATGCTTCCTCCAAACAGCTTCTCTGTCGACTCGTAAGCGGAAAGGAGGCTGGCAATAGTATGCACTTCATGACCCTTCAGGCCACCCATAAATTTCTCGAGGACGTCAAATAACGGCGCAAGTTGTTTCCGGAACATTGATTGATCCTGAGGAAGAATGGAGTCCTGAACGTAGTGCTCGAGGACTTTCTTGATACGGACAGCGGGGAATTCATGTGCATCACCTCTGGACTTGGCATTGCCAATAGCTGATCGAATACCCTCCTCGAGCTTTGAAGGCATGCGGCCAGACAAAGTAGATAAGATGGAGCTGACTTCCGAGTAGGGCAGGTCAGTGTCATGAAGGACTTCGATGAGATCCTTGAACGTAGAGGCCATGATGGCTTGATTGTCGTAGCCTTCAAGAATATCATTGAGCGTCCCCATGCTGCGCACGAAACGCTGGTATGGACGGTTCCCGACAACACCAGGGGGACCCATTGCTGGGAGGAGTCCGTCGAAGGGCTTAGCATGCCTGACTCGAGCGGGATCGTCCAGAGTCAAGATACCCAGGATGTCACCAGGCTCAAGACTAACACCGGGCTGCTTAACAAATTGAACGATACCGTCTTCTGCAGCGACAAGCGGCATATACATTTTCATGACCTGCTCAAGGTAAGTAACGACACCACTTGCGCCGGGGGATCAGCCTCACTTCGATCTCTGCATACTGTTCACCAGCATTGATGTGGTCACCGCTCTCGACCATAAAACGGATAAGTTTCCCAGGACTTGGACTCCTTAGTTGTGTTGGATCGTTTTCTTGTTCGATCAAACACGTCTTGGAGTCAACCATGAGTCGCAGAGCTCCGACTTCTTCTCGCCAGTACACCGAGTGACTGCGACCATCAAGGAGAACGAGGAGGCCACCATCAGCGAGAGGGCGTGCCCCGACCATTGTCCTTCCACCGTTCAGGAAAAGGGTCCATGTGTTCTTTGAGGAACGAGCACAGGTGAAATTGTATTTGATGTTTTCATAAATGAAGTCTATGCTGAACACTGTTTTCAACAGATCGCGAGCGGGGACTTGTCCTTTGTCCAGTATACGCTTGTACTCGCTAAGGCAAGCCTCTGCCGCAAGGTGACCTTTGGTGACAGCACCGCAGACGACTGCGAGGGTAGCATCTGGACGTTCTGCAGTGAGCTTGTTACTGATCAGGGAATCCAGCCAGCCTGTGGTGAAGGTATTGTCGATGAACGCTTCGAGCTCGAGAAGCTTGATGAGGTATTCGACTGTCGTTCTGAAGTCACCGCGGATGCTCAGCTCCTTCAACGCGACGATCATGTTCTTCCTACTCTCATTGCGGTCTTCACCGTACGCAAAGATGTGGCCGAACTGAGAATCAGCGAACTCATGGAGACCACCCGCGGAACTGACAGAGAAATAACCCCAGACGTTGGTACTGGAGCGGAAATTGAGCTCTTGAAGCGAACCAGATGACGGCTTGAAGCCAGCATCTGGGTTCTCGGCTGTGATACGAACCGCGACAACGTGTCCCTTGGGGCGAGGTTTACGCTGAAGCTGGTTAGACTCAGGCTTCATCATGCCGAAGTCGATGTCGGATGCAGCGGTAGGAGCAACACCGTACAACGTGCGGATGTGCCGAATACGATGCAGAGGAATACCCATAGCAATCTGCAACTGTGCAGCAGGGAGATTGACACCCGTGACCATTTCTGTGGTTGGATGCTCGACTTGAAGTCGGGGGTTGAGTTCAAGAAAGTAGAACACGTCCTCAGAGTGACTGTAGAGATCTTGTAGGAATCTTGGTCAGCGGACCTCCAAAACATGACAAGAGAGCAAAAGCATACATTCAACGGTCCCGGCACTGACGTACCCCACGAGTTTGGCGAGACGCACAGCAGCGCGCTCCATCTGTTCGAAGATATCTTCTTCAGCAATCGTCACAGGGGCTTCTTCAATAATTTTCTGGTGACGACGTTGAACGGAGCAATCACGTCCAAACAAAGAGATCGCATTTCCATACTGATCAGCGAGAAGCTGGACCTCCAAGTGGCGTGCCTGACCAGCGAGCTTCATGATAAAGATTGGTGACCCTGCGACGGAATGAATACATGCGGCATGAGTCTGTTAGGCGTTCTTACCTGGGATCTCTCCGGCGACCGCATGATATGCGTTCTTGAATGCATCGGGATGTTCAACCTTCCGAATACCCTTTCCGCCTCCGCCTTCGCTGGCCTTGATCATAACTGGCCAGCCAATTTGTTCGGCCTTGGCCAATCCTTCTTCTACGCTCGCTACACAGGCAGCTCGATAAACACCATCAGGAACGGTCACGAAGCCCCGTTCCGATAAGACTGTTTCAGATATCCCTGAGCCAGACCATGCCATGGTAGGTACATCGGCGCTCTGCGCGACGATCGTGCTCGAGATCTTGTCACCCAAGCTTCTCATAGCACTTCCAGGGGGGCCAATAAAGACAATCCGGTTCTTGCAGGCAGTAAGAGTCTCGGGTAATCGGGGGTTTTCGGATGCGTGACCCCAACCTGCCCAGACGGCATGCACTCCAGCACGTTCGGCCACGTCGACAATGAGATCCACGTTAGCGTAGTTGTTGTTATTCGAACCACCGGGGACCTCAATGTATTGTTCTGCCATGCGGATGTACTCGGCATTGGCTTTTAGATCCTCGGGTGTAGCCATGACAGTGAACTCGATAGCCCTATCTGTCCCAAAAGTTTCGTAGCTCCATTGACGGATGGAGCGAATTTCCTTGACGGCAGCGATACCTTTGGAGAAACCTGAGTATATGCGCGTCATGGCCATTGAGGTAGACAATACCGTTATTTGCAATAAGGACCTGAAAGCGGAGAGAGAAGTAGTAAGCGTTCGGTGCACACAGTATCGTAGAAAAAGTACTCCTTCGACGATCCGATTGATCGACCAAGAGGTGAATACATGCGCACCGCTTACCTTTGTGATGACTGTATGACCTCCGTGGGCCTGAACGAAGTCTTTTACGCGGCCAGCTGAGGCCCTGTCTAGCGAATTTCCGCCTGTAAACGAAGTGCATTAGACCTACGACGCGCCCCTCCGCCTCTACCGGCGTACATACCAATGAAATGGGCAACTTTTGAGTGATCGTAGGACGTCATGCTTCGCGATTGATGCTGAACTCGTCTCGTCTATGGGGAGGCTCACCGGCAGCGACAACTGCCAGAGGTGGGGATGATGATGGCAGAAGGAAAAGGTGATGGACGGGGTATATGCAGGGTTCAAGACCTGTTCCTTTAACCGTTCCCCAAAAGTAGACACTGGGGTTACGTAACTTGGGCATACGTATCGACAACTTGCCCCAGCATTTGTAGCATTGACACACGAGCTCTTCATAGAACCAGTTCCTCGTTCAGTCGCAGGCACGGGGACACAGGATTGGTGCATCGTGTTGACCTCAAATATCGATGGGTCGTACTCATCGATCATCTTGGCGAGTAGAAGCATCACACATGTCGACACTACCAGAGGCACATCGAGCGCTCTCACCCTCGGCACTATGCGGTCCAATCGTGTCACACTCGGAACGCACTCTCGATATAGCCATGGTGATCTCGCCACCCATCAATTGTCATACCGCTCCCACGTGTACAGTCAGAAACACGACACGATTAAGCAGCCTCATTCCAGCGAGTCACTCTGATCAGCGTTGAGAACCAGCCTGGTGAAGAAGCGAATCTCTTCCAAGAACCCTTCCGCCCGGATAGCTGTAAGCAGTACCCGTGCAAATAAGCAGTCAGCACGGGATAAGCGAGCATCGCCCGACCTTCGTTGATGGTGTGTGCCCCATTATAAGCGTCAGCAATTCCCCGATGACCATATCGGAAAATGTGTTTCGTCAGGTTCCAGTAAAACCTGGTGTCTACGTCATATCAAGCATGCCTCAACATCTTCGTCTCCATTACGACGTATTCCGCTTACCTGTATTGCCTGTAATATGACGCATGAGTATAATTGCACAATGCAGCACGGATACATAAACTCGCCAGTCATAAGTCCAGGTGAGACAACGGTGGATGTCGGTAACCCGTCTGTGCGGAGATGGGTCTGGAATGTCGACCGAATGGTCCCTGACAAGAGCTCGTAAGGCCCGCTTCCCGTTGTGGGTGTCACAGGAGCTGGTACAAGAGAACTGTTAAATGCATCGGAGAGGCGTATGGTTCCCCGCGAATGACCCTGCGATCCTACTACCTTTCCAAAAGCCTCAAGAGTCATGTTGTGCTTCACGGCAACAGGAAGCGCAACATCGATAAAACGATCCATCAGTTTAGCGGGCGAACTGTGATCAGCAATACGGTAGTTTGCGACAGCCCATACAGCCTCGGGAAGTGCATTCACTTTGACCCCTCCACCGACAAGATCTGCCAGGAGAAAGAGAAATCAGAAGAGAGTAAAAAGTTTATCAGAACGCACCGATTGCTTGGGTTGTTCCCGATGCAACGTAGAACATGGGATCAAAGTCGATGAGGCGATTCCTAAGTTCCCGTAACTTTGCATCGCTGGTTTGCGACTGTCGCACAAGTTTTCTCAATGGTGCTGGGAAGCTCGTGTCGTACTTTGCGCGGCATTCCAAACTTTGGTAGTATGTTCTTCCCCGAACTAGCTCAGGTTCGTACGGATGAGCCTCCAGCTCGGTGATAAGGTTGGCCAAGATACCGATTCCCTGTGAGTTCATACCTAGTATGAATAACAGGCAAAGACGCAAAAGCATCTTACAGTATGCTTTGGGGGCCTGCTCGAGTGCCCGCCAGGAGTCAATATATCCATACGAATATCCATGTATCCTTTCTCAGCCACCGATGGTGCGGCGAATATCTTCCCGTCCAGGTTGGCCCACCCTCCTGTTGATTGTGTGTCACTGGACGATCACGGTGTTGTCGGTATAATTTTGAAACGTACCTCCTTCATCGATAATCATGGCTATGGAATCTGGGCCATAATTTTTGAGGAGGTATTCGTTGATCGCGCCCGCGCCCTTGAGTGACTTGACAAGAAGAATAACCAGGGAGGGAAAACGTGACGCACCTCGACGCCCCCACCTTCTTCATCGACACCAAAGGCCAAGAGAACCGTGCGAGACGGTACAAATCCACGCTCCAGCAATGTTTCAATGGCAGTCCTTAAAAGCGACCATCATGGCCTCGAAAAACTAACAGTCTTGGAACCCAAACGCACAAACTTCCAATAACACCCGATTTATCATCACAGCTTCCCCTGCCCCAGATCCATTCCCCGTCATAATAGCCAGAGTACGGGGGGTTAATCCAGTCGTCGTACGTTGCCGGATTCACTGGAACGACGTCCATGTGAGCGGCAAGCAGTAGAGGTTTGACGTTTTTGGTTCCCTTCCATTCATACACCAAGGCGTAGGTATTCACTTTGGTGCGTTTTAGGCTTGCATGACTAAAACGAAAATTGTTGGGGGTATCATGTTGATGTCAACGTTACACCCACACGTTTGGGAAACGCCGCTCGAGATATTCATGGAACTTTGTCTCAACTTCCCATCGAGGATCTTCGGATGGGAGTCCGAGGTCGTCATAAGATTCCGTGCTAGTACTCATAATTAGAGCTGCAGAGTTAAAGAAATGGGGGGACGGCTCACGGAATACGGACGGCACCACCTAACGACTCGTAAGCTTTGAGCTTAAACTCGGTTGAACCAAACTCTTGGTCGAGGCTTCGTAACAAAGCTTCGTGTCGCGGAGAAGTGAGCGCCTCAACTTGGGGGCAGAGATCGTCCAGGCTAGCGACACTTTCGCCTTCCCACCCGTGAAGCAGGCTTGGGAAAGGCCAGAAACGTTGGACCAGGAAGACGAGGCTCAAGAGACCCGCGAATCTCAGCAATCTACTACACATCTTAATCGGCTGTGAACTTGACCTAGGTGTAAACTGTTGGTCAATAGCACCTCGTTCGCAATCAACCTTGTCCGATACCACGAGATTGTCGTGCGACGAAGTTTCGTCGATTGGGGGTGTTTGACGGTTCACCTGACTAGCTGGGGTAGCCATTCGCTGGAAAAGAGCAGAAGGCTCGCTGCCCGTTGACGGAACTCGCTTCAGAGAAAGCCATCACGTGTGACTCGGGCCGATCGGCAACATTGCATAGCGTCGACGGTAGTACGAGTTTTACAGGTAGACGCTAACGGATTGAACGGGATGGCCGCAAAGTAAAAACCACCCACACGCCGAGCGCTCCGAGACAGGATCTAGGTTATCGCAGTCGTAGATGGACGATGAAACGGCATACCGTATCAAACCTGGTTCAGCCGCTTGAAACTGCCTTTGAGCACACTCAAACAGCGGTCTGATCCAGTCATGGAGAGGCTGCGAGTTCTGCATCCGCCTCACAATGCATCCAAATCGTCCGACGTGCAAGCCGCGGAACCTAGGCGGGCACGACGAGCACAAGCGAGACGGGACCAATTCACCCACGTTGCACAAAACTCGACAACGAAACGACCATCTCCATGCTGGCTGCGTGAGAGGTTGTTGTGGCCACACACGAAGCCGTGCATACGCTTCCCGCGACACTCGCGACTGAGCTCGAACCGCACATTGCGCTGGAACACCTGAGCGAAACAAGAGGAAAAAAGGAGACACACAGTGCCCGTTTGAACCCGAGAGATCCGCCCCAACTTGATAACAGTGAATCGACCCCATGATGCGTAAGGACGGATCCTTGTGCAGACCTGCATGGACATCAACATGTTCAGTGGGGTGAGCCAATCAAAGGACACGTCTGGGCGTGGATCGAGGCCAAGTGGGAAGAGTGACGAAGGCGGCGTGTCGAGCTGGATGAAATGGGGCAAGCGACGCAGCCGACCACGTGTTTCCGTTCAAAACACACCTTTGACCAGGACCGACACCTTCCCACTCTCCACACACGCGTCCCAAACGCCAAAAACACAAGGCAGGTCGCTATTTAACCCAGATCGCCTCTCAGACGTCCTCTCATCACCTCTCTCTCTCTCTTCTCTTACACACAGTGACACCCATGACTGACGCTGCCGCACCTGCAACCTCCTCCACCGACGCCGGCTCTTCTCCAAGGGAGAACGGCAGTGTTGGTGGCCCAAAAGCCATCATCAAAAACGTCGACATGGCAGAGGAGATGCAGCAGGAGAGCATCGACGTCGCATCCGCAGCGCTCGAAAAATATACCATCGAGAAAGATGTTGCTGCCCAGATCAAGAAAGAGTTTGACAAACGCCATGGTCCCACCTGGCACGTCGTCGTTGGAAAGAACTTTGGAAGCTATGTCACCCATGGTAAAGATCGATCACTTCGCCTCGTGCCCGACTGAGACCTAACCGTCAACCATCGTATCTAGAAACCAAACATTTCATCTACTTCTACATCGGGACGCTAGCCATTCTCATCTGGAAGTCATGAAGTAACGTCACGGACCTGTGGCACACAATCTTCCTCTGTTCTAGATTATTGTGAGTGGTCGACTCCATACTTCTTCAAC
This sequence comes from Boletus albobrunnescens, assembly GCA_038093955.1. Lineage (NCBI taxonomy): Eukaryota > Fungi > Basidiomycota > Agaricomycetes > Boletales > Boletaceae > Boletus > Boletus albobrunnescens. The sequence goes on from JBBPTC010000130.1 coordinate 20,624, forward strand.
CAGTCGCTAAACCGGTCCATCCCCATGTCAGACACGTCAGAGAGGACACTGTGCACGTTATTGTAACAACCACCTGCCATCTCTAGCAGTCGTCGGCCATGTAATTACTACTTTTGCCACTGTGTATCATCAGATTTTTCTTGCTGTTATACTAGGCGCATTTTACCTCGGATGCCGTCGTGTGCGATCTTATCAAGGTTTGTCTCAGACCGATCTAAGGATACATACAAAAACGAGTGCATGCGAACGACTACTAGTCTATAATCCTTTTCGTCCATGTCAGATCACGATACAAAACGAAAACAGGGGAGACCCGCTCAGCCTGCCGTGGGTGGCGTCGTCTTTTTAGTACCCCTCGCAATGACCTCCACCACTACACGCGCCAAACACTCCCCACCCTCGACATTAAACACCCCCACGTGCAACTCACCGATGTCACCATCCAGAGGAACGCCGTAGAATTCAACCGCCTTCTTTTCTTCCCCCTTGCCCCCAAACCCTTTCAACTCGGCATGCATAAACGACGGCAACGCTCGTCCCGACATCAACCTCGCCTCCAACTTGTGGTACTGCTGACTCGAATGCTGCATCGGCACCCGAAACTTGAACTTTTCGCCCGCCCGCACCAAAAACCTCAGACTCGCGTGCACCTTGGTACCGCTCGGCATCGCACCGTGTCCTTGCTGCGACGACTCCAGCGACGAAAATGACTTGTCAGACGCGGAGCGTACGTTCGAGGTGCCTTCCCCGAGTGTGCGAACGTAGTGCATCCCGATACGGAGTTCGTCGATGCTCGTGTGACGCCCTTCTTGAGTTTCCTTGTACACCTGTGCTGTCTGACTCGCGATCCTCCTCGCCCCCGAGGACGCTTCTGGTTCAGCGACATTGCTCGAGGGTGAACGTGGGGGAGGAACTCGTGATGCGTGCGTAAATTGTTTCAGACGCGGCCTCTCTTCGCCAGGTCGCAACGACTCCGGGTGTGAATCTGCAGAAACAGCACTCGTGCTCTGTAAACTTTCCCTCACGAGGCTACAAAATACGGTAATAAAAAGGGGCTGATAAGCAATCGTATGGCTTACCTTCGCCGATCTCTCACGGCAGCCGGTGCCGGTGGACGTGGACCCCGTGGCGAATTGGGAGGCGCGAAATCTGCCCTCCTCCTCGGGATTGACCTCTCACCTGTCGAGTTTGAAGGTGACGTGGTAAAGCTGACCACAGTACTCGTCCTCCTCTCTGTCAAGTGGTCATCACGGATCGACGTCGCGCTCTCCGCGTGAGGCGGTGCCTGGACAATCTCGACATACTGCCCTTCGATCGGCATCCCGCTCAGACCATCCCGCCGGACCAACGGAACCGGGTGACTAATGTTGGGCCGTGCAGGTGGACTTCGACGCTTATACTTGTCGCTCACATTTCGCGCCGTATTCCGGATTCTGCCAAAAAACTCAGCTTTCTTCATAACACCTTCGGCACACGACGCTTGGACCGTCGACGGTGTCGTCGGCGCGCGTGGCGAAACACGTCGCAGCCCCAGCCCGAGATTGTCATACGAACGGGTCGGCGGATAATATCCCGGCCCAAACGAACCCTCTTTGACCGACGTTTCGAGACTCCCCTTCTCCGATATCGCGCTCGTATCCGCTTGATTACTCCATCCATACCCGTGCTCGTACTTTTGGTTGCGCACCTCAATCCCGATCCCGTACCATCGTTTCTCTTCCTCGGTCCACGCTCGCGTGCCTTCTTCGCCAAGAATGGCAGAGTCCTTGACATGTGCACATCGCCTGAACAGTGCCAACGCAAAGCCAAGAAAGAAAACCCCGCCAACGATACCAAACACAAGCGACACGATCAGGGTGACCTGTGTTTTCGACGGTGCGCCCACTCCACCCGACCCACTCCCCTTGATGCTCTCCAATTCGGGTGATACTATGGAGAGCGTCGCATGCGATGTCGAGTGAGTGATATGCGAATACGCGACGAACGTGACAGCTATTTTCGGTATATTAGAATTCGCAGGGATCTGACCTGTGAGCTGCGCCGTGGCTGGGTTGAAGTTGAGGAACGCGCTTGCACCCGGGGGGTTAAGAGACGCGCTCAAGTTGGCATCGTTGTGCTGCGCCGACGCATTGGCGAAATACTTGGCGAGATCGAATTGCACTGTTTGCCCTGGGTCCGCTCGGATCGTGCCCAAGTCCGATTCTGAGAAGTAAGACGCGACAATGTCCAGGGCGACGCTCGTATACAAGGTTTGATTGAAGTTCGTCGTCAACGTGACTGGCAAGGTCGGTTTACCGTCCGTAAAGTTGCTCGGAGGTGCACCAAACAGCGTCTTGGTTTCCGGATCGTACTTGAGCCAGTTCTTGTACGATGACACATCAATTGACAGCACAGACACATTGACAGGCTGCAATGGTTGGCCATCGACCAACACACCAGTGAAGTCCGCCGGCGAGGACATCGTGACGTTGAACGGCGTACCCGCCGTGACGTTGACCGTCGGTAACGTCGAATACGCAGACAACTCGTGAGACGCAACGACGAGATTAAACCGAAGCGACACAGCCGAGTATCCCTCTTGGTCAGCTCCAAAGACGACAATTTCCAGCGTGAGAGGTGTAGGGCCGTTGGGTGCAACACCGTCAAATGTGACCGTCGTCGGGCCAAACGTGATCCAAGACGGTAACGGGGTTCCATCCGATAGCAGCGCGCCATAGTATAAGTCGTTCTGAGCCGCAAACGAATCCCCGTCGAGACCGATGCTAAATGACCAACCCGCGGGCACTCTCAACGTCTGTTCATCCGTGGCGAGTGCCGACCCAGGCGAGAGAAAGAAGACAGAGGACAGAGCCCGATTTCCGGCGTAAAACTGTTGACTGATCGGCCGCTGGACCGTCGGCGCAGGGTATGGCGTCACGCAGAGTATAAAACTCGAGGATGCGATCGACTCCGTGTCGCTCGCGGTCACCGTGATGGGCGGCCGGCCCTCGTCGGCAGAGGCGGGGATACCGTAAAATGTCATCGTCCGGTTGTCAAAGTTGAGCCAGGCAGGAAGTCCGGACGCAGAATAAGCCAAAGATTTGTCCAGGTCGGTGGAGAAGGTCTTCAAGCTCATGGTCCATGTGTAATTTTCGCCAATGCGTGCGACCAAGGGAAATTGTCCATCCAGGGGGAAATCGAGGGAAACATTAGCTAAAACCGCAGAGAGGGCGGCAAGGAAGGTGAAAAGAATGGCAAGCATAGTGATGGGAGTCGTAGGGGGCGACGACGACGCACGTTAGAGAACGAGTCGGCCAGCGAGCTCGACTTCAAAATTACCTGGCGGGTGGGTACTCGGCGGCGGCGTGGAGATGGGAAAAGATATGCAATTTGGTTCAACATTGGAACGCGTTCGTCGCAGAGAACAGTCACGTGCACATGGTAAAGTGAAACAAATCACGAATGCGACATCAAAGAAAGTGATCTAAATGTTGGGTAAAGGCAGTCTTGGCGTGAATGGAAAGGATGGAAAAACGTCTACATTGGCTAGAGGTAAACCGTCAAACCCGTTGCTTGTATCTTGGTTGGTTCTTGCGTGTTCAGGAAACCGATGAGTTGGACCAACTCAGCCCGTCCCTCATCACCGATCTGGTCTGGGCCGCTTGGATCAAGAACATGGCCGAACACAGGCAGCAATGCATCCAGGTGCGGTCCGAGCGTCTGAGGAGCGGTCCGGAAGAGGTGGAAGAGCGCACGGAAGACGGCCCTGTTCTCGACGAAGTCCTCCTTCAAAGGGAGGGCCGCAACAAACACTGGAAGAACTTGATCGAGCGGCACAGCGGCGGAGTTGCGGTAGATAAGTCGTGCAAAAGCGCCCGCCGCGTTGTCCCTGGCATTCAACCGGGAACGGTGCGCATCAGGAGTAACATCGAACAAAGGACGGATAGCAGCAAGAAGAGGAAGATATTGTGGAGTGAGGTCAACCGTGGAATGTTCTACCAGAAGACCGACGGCGAAACATGCGTTACTCTGGACTTCTGCCTCATTATCGCCGAGAGCTCGGTAGAAGAGTTCCAGCAGTGGCTCGGTATGAGGTGTGACCGCACTCTTGATCTCCGCAATGATTTCTGCCAAGCATCCAATGGCAGACGACCTGTCACTCAGAGACCGGTTTTTCCCCTGCATCCACAGGGGTCAGAAAATTCAATCCGAGGGTGGGTAGTGGTGATACTCACGTAATACTTTGCAATCAGAGGGAAGAATGTTGCAAAGGCTTGGGCAAAGTCGGAGCCAAGCGCATTTGCCAACGCTGCAACCAGATCTCCCGCTGAAGAGATGAGAACCGAGTCATATTCGGCCTGGTCTTCTGGTGCCTCTTCGTTCTCATCCTGATCAGGATCTTGCTGACAGAGTGCCTTCTGACTCAAAACCTGAACAGCAATATTGCACACTTGTTCAACACCTAAGACAATCTTAGCGATGTGACGGAGAATTGCGTGAGCTTACACACTGTTCTCAATAAATGCAATTCCCAGCTTGTTGATCGTTTCCGCAAGACCAATGCATAGTGACGCCACCACGCTCCTGATGTGTGTGAGTGATGATGCAAGTCTGTCATGACAAATTCTCACTTGTTATCCTCAGATTCATACATGTCAAGCAGAGGGGGGAGGCAATGACCGACTAATTCTTTGACAACGGGTTGTAAAGGTACAGTCTGGCATGCAACCGTTAGGCACACGAGCCGAATTTTCAACTATTTGCTTACCACAACAGCACCAGCTTGCCACTCCTGAGGGTCACTAAGCTCGTAGAAAACCCTGACCAACTCAAGCAACGATTCCGTGGCCGACTTACGAATGCCTTCGTAGTAGTGCGCGAGGAGAGCAACGAGCTCAATGACGCATTGTTCAACATAGGGGAAGAAGTGATTGCGAGTCGCAAGGAACAACGCGCCGATTGTGTCTGCTGCGATCTCCTTTTCGACAGCGATGGCACTGTTGACCTCGAGCATCTTGTCGACGTCAACGTCCTCCATCTCCGCTTCGATCCTGCCATCTACATCAGCGTCAAGCACTGCTATTGCAGTAGAGGGAGAAGCGCCAGATGCGAATGCAGCAGCCACTTCTTCAGAAACTGCAATGCAGGGAATGAGTTGTGAAACAGTTCTACAAGGACACGTGACTCACGAGAAGCATCCGTCTCTTCACCATGTTCGGCTAAGCGACAGCTGGCCAAAAGGGGAGGAACAACATTTGGAAGGTATGGCGCAAATTCCTCGCCAAAGACTCGTGCCATCACAGAGAAGAACAGGAAACTGCATTCCCTCAGACGTGGACTACCCATTTCAAGTCCCTGGAATGCTTGCTTCATCATATCAGCAAAGTATGGACGGAACGCGTCGGCCCCAATGGCTTCCGCGAACGTCCCGACTGCATCCATGGCAATACCACGCAGCTCACTCTCTTCACCCTCCCCAGTCAGGACGAGGAAATGTTGGAGGCGGTTCATTGTAGGCTGGAAGTATGGCAGAAACTTCTCTTTGGATGCATGAGCAGCGCTGCCAATGGCGCCAGTGACGACAGATTTGACGGAAATGGGGGCCGTGTCCAAAAGGTTTGCGAGTTGCTCCATGATCAGGTTGAGATACTGGTCAATGACATCCTGCAATATCTCAAGGAACGCATCAAGGGCAGTGCAAGCGGTGCGTTGAGTCGCTGGGTCGTGGACCAGGTTCATGATAGCCTAAAAATGTTGAATCACAGGGTCGAGATTGAAGAGGGTAGAACAACTTACCGGAATGAGCGTGGCATGCTTGGCGGAACATTCATCCTCTAGCCACTCGCACAAACAACTGACAGCGATGCAAGTGGCCTTCCTCACCGAAGAATCAACGTCCTGAAGACCAGCCTCGATGATAGGCCAGACTTGGTTCATGATGGGAGTCATGAATTCACTGCAACCCTCGACAACCACACCGAGGGCGAGCATGGCACCGCGACGGTTATTGGGATCAGGTGATGAGAAGTAGCGTTGGATCAGAGTGCGCAGAGCGGGGAAGACCTGGGTAGGAGGGAGATTCGTCGCTAAACCGTCGATAATGCGCAGTGCAGACTACGAAGATTATCAGCACATAAGTATACTTGATCGTTCCGGACTTACTCGACACGGCGCGTCCTGGTCACTGTCTTCTGGCTCAGGTTCAGTGGTGATCGGCATAAGACCCTCCAAAATCTTGCCAGCCAGATTTTGGTTTTGAATCTTCGTCTTTTTACTGCGAAGAATGGTTAAATTTGGATAGACTCAGAAAAGGGCGGACTTGCTATTGTACAGTCCAGTTAAGAGCGTTCAGAGGGAAGATACGAAGTTCGGGATCGAGGTTTCTGTTGGCGCCGCAAAGGAGCAGGAATGAAGCGAGTGCTTCCGTGTGGGGTCCCAAAAGAGGAATTTCCTGAGTTTATGATCAGTACATGATCGGTTCAATGTGTATACAGCTTACGAGAATCAAGAGCGTCTCGAAGACATCGAATAACTGCCGCACGGCAGCCTCGTCCCCTGCTTCCAACGCTTGCTGTACGACTCGGATCATGGCAGGTAAGAAATTTTGAAACGTTTTCTGAGAACAGACTCAAAAGACGCGCTTAGTCAAATTTCATCGACTTACGATATCACCCTTGTCATCTGAGTCGATGTACTGAGCAAGGACACCCAATGAACTTGTGCATCATGCATGTTAACGTTGTCCGAGTACTTTGTCTTTAAACGCGTACCGAACTGTCGTTACTCGTACTTCCATACTTTCGGAATCGGCGATGAGAACCTGGAACAGCTTGAAAAAGTTTTGACTAGAGTCCTGGAACCCTTCCATGACAGTTTCCAGCACGGTGAACAGGATGTATACGCCAACTTCGCGTTGCGCAAGCTGCGGAGAAGTACATGCCTCGTTGAGCCATAAGAGAAGCTGAGGCCATGTCCCTTCCTTGAGTTCGATCGACGCGATGGATGCAACGACACGTGCAGCCGAGTGACGGACAAGCTTACTGTAAAGTAGACAAGTTGAAGACGAGCAGGTGGCCACGACACATAAACGCGTACTTTGGCTCGGCGAGGATTAGTTTCGGTAATTCGCTTTTGATCTGCTCACGCGATTCTCGGGGGAGCTGGATCCATAGATCGCCACTTTTTTGTCTGACCCGCTTGCGCAGTTCGACTGCTGCAAGTTGACGAACCTTGAAATAAGAGGATCGTCGTTAATCCCAAGATCCGCGTTTGCGATCGACAAGAACTCACGGCAAATTCAGGGGAGCTGGCGAGTATTTGGGCAAGGGAAGATATACATGTCGGATTCTTGTAGTATTCGGTATTCAACTGGGCGGTGGCCTGAGGTTAAGCGGCATCAATACAAGAGCGAAAAACGCGTTTGATCGAACGATCTTACGGCCTTGAGCTGGGCGGTGTCATTTGAGGTAGACTGTAACAAGAGAGCGTGCAGCCCCTGCACGAAATTCGGCTGTACGTGGAGATGTACATCAAGAGCAAGCGATTAAAGATGGACTTGTACTCACATCCATTTTGCAAGGTCGCACAGGAAGGAGGACAAGGAAGAGGAGGCAGGTGCGATTGCACTGATCCTACACAAAATTTTGGCGGGGTTCCAAAAATTTCAGTACGCGTTCGGCAACGGAGCCTTACACCACGGTACTACACATATACCATATACTATTAAGCAGCAATTTGCGGGTGATCGTCCCCCGCGTCAGACATACGATACACTAATTGATCATTGCCAGTGTACATGATAACTGACCCAGTAAACTGATCAGTCTCAAGTGCACAGAGCAATCACTGGCAAGGCAAGCTAGTGTTTGACTCATCAGCGTCCAATGCCATCGATCCCTCTCGCAAGGTTAGGTCCAAATATGACTCCAGCTTGCTCTCAGGGGTCGTAGTCCACCTACCAGACTTCAAGTTTCAAGATCTGCCCTCCTGATTGTGCAGGCCTTGGGATGCGAACAAATTGACCCCTCACATCAGTAGTGGCACTTCTCTATCCCTGATAGCCCCATTTGCAGGAGAAGCTGGTTGGGTATGATTGCACAATCAAGGTATGCCGCACGGACTTAATTCGATGTCTGTGAGTGATTTCCCAGGCGTATCCAGCATCGTGACAACCTTTCGCTTGATGATACTACATCCCAGCGGTCATGGGGCGTGGTTCCCATGCAGCATATCTCATTAGCTATTCGCCTGGATCATCCAAGTGAATCCCCACTCCCAAATTAGCTTAATGAGCAACGGTAAGCCCCAATGCATTGCACCACGGTATTGCGGTCTTTTGGACCGATCACTGGTACCTGATGTGTGGTCCTTCCTCCTTGACTCGATGGTGTTTCCTGTTCCCAAATCAATTGGTATACAGTGAATTCGTTGTCACAGGCAATACTATCGCGTCTTCCCAAGATTGACAAATACCAGTGTTCTCTTCTCATGGAATCTATTTCAGCTACAGTGGTTGCACGTGCTATGGGGTCACGAACAAAAGTATAGCCCCTGGTACCCTGATGATCCTAGAGGTATAAAGGATGCATGGAGTGGGCTTTTCCTTCAGCTACATCGCAGACCCTTCCATAATGAAGAATCTCTCCTCACTTGCATTGGCCCTGGCCATTGCTCGAGCAAATCCAGTCAAGCGTTCTGACCCCCTGGGTATTGACGTCTCTTCGTACCAGCCCAACATTGACTGGACCGCTGTCCAAATTAATGGTATTCAGTTTGCGTACATAAAGGCTACTGAGGGGACATGTTTGGGCTATTTAATCTGTCCTTCTTGTCCATGTACTGAGTTACATTGTTTCCAGCCTATATATCGCCCACC
>JBBPTC010000131.1:7152-20658 GCA_038093955.1 Boletus albobrunnescens
TAACTAACCACGATCATAAAGGCATATTCTCCCGCATTACCCGTCGGCACCCAACATTGCTACAAAAACTCCTTTGACGCACTCTCGACGATATTTCGAGCTGAGAGATTCCGAGGTCTTGTCCGTGGTATTGATGCTGCCATTCTCAGAACTGCAATGGGCTCTTCTGTTCAACTGCCAACCTACAATTGGACCAAGCAGCAACTCGTCACAAATGGTATCTTGCCCGCTAACAGTATCTGGACGTACCTGGCTAGCAGTTCTGTATCGGGTGTTTGTGTGGTATGTTACGAAGCAATCCGAAAACCCTCATCCTGTTCTGATACCCCAGACAGTGCATCGTAATGCAACCAGCAGATACCGTACGTATGCTGGGCTTTCGCAGCGCCACCGTTAACCTCTAGCAGGCTCTCACTCGGGTGTATAACCAACCAACAATACGGTTACCTAATGGACGTTTGCAAGGTGCATTATATAGGAATCCTATCGATTGTCTCTGGAAGACCTTCAAAACCGAGGGGGTATTTGGATGGTATAAAGGCACGTATATCTGTGGCTTGTCCTCGTTTGAATTTACCTCTTCGAAATAGGCTCAACGGCACATTTTCTGCGCATTGCTCCGCACACGTAGGCGTTCTGATTGTGATCCTACTTTTGCTGACTCAATGTTATACAGAATCATTACCTTGACTGCCAACGACATCATTCTTAGTCTTTACAAGGAGTGCGTAATTAAACGGGGGTTGTTATAGACGTTGAGTCCATCTAGGCATCTTGCCAATGGTTCAGAGATTACCCTGTCCTTGATTGCAGGATGGCTAAAGATCCGACGTGCATTTGGTCTGAGTACTTCAATCACATTGGCGCCGATGGGCTCGTAGCACAGTGGTAGTGCGTGTGATTCCAGACAACAAGGGTATCCACAAGGTCATCCGTTCAATCCGGGTCGAGCTCATTTCATTTTCTTATTCATCAAAATGGGGATGCATAGTCAGAGTTGATCCACACAATATCGGCTCACATGACAGCTCATTTGACCAACGTCCATTTGGTATTCTTTCTTGCGCTCAAATACACTTCTCCGCCAGGCGAGCGATCCATCCATGCCGATGCCTGTGTGGGAGCCAAGTTTGTCACCTGATGAACCGATACATCAGAATCAAATCACAGATAAGACTAAGTAACTCACAAGATAACATTGGCCGGGTACAAAGGGATTTTGAGTGCAACTCTCGGAAACCGAAACTCCAGGAACATCCCACACCGTAACTTGTGCTGTTCGCTTCGGCGGGTGCTTGTACGTTCTAGCATCGCTGCAAACAACCACACAAAAAGCCTTCACATCGCGTGGGGGACAGATTGACTGACATCTTCATTAGCACTCAACGAAGCTCCGACAGCCGAGGTGTCATACCTCGAGTTCTTGCTCGATCTCTTTCGAAACAACGTCTCGTTCCTGGACAGCTCGCTCTCTGATATGTTGGGCCAACCATCCAGCATCTTCGTGGCTAACGGATAATATGACGCTCTGGGCCGCTTCAATGTCTTCCTGTAAGGTATCGTATATATCGTAAATCTTGTCGGGTGGACCATCTATTCAACTATTAACGTCTAGCATTCATGAAACGATGTATGACTTCACCATCATTCGTGAACTTGAATTTCGAGCCTGCACGTTGCTCAAGGCGTTCTGCATAGTCGAGCAGCCTATACCTGCGTTTTTCGTATTTAGACCATAGACTTGAAGTATGGGATTCTCGCTTCGTCTGTGGGCAATGAGTAACCAAGTCAACGAAAATTCCATTTGCCACACCTTCCATTTCATGCCTAGCTTCAACTCCTCTTTCGCGTCATGCGGTCCCACTCTTTGTTTCCGACCATCGGTGTCTTCGACGAATTCTATGTATGCAACGGGGTATACCTATTCGAATGTTAGAATACAACATCTGGGATCAGATTCGGTTGGACCTTTATTACTGTAAGCACCATAACAGCGACGTTGCCGCCATCCGCTGTCAAGCTGTTCAGCGTTGCAATGAACGGTCCACGTTGAAAACCAAGCTTCGCATGCCATGGCGCCATATGAGTTGAATTCCCGGTAACCAAGAGAACATTGGAGTTGTAAGCTTCCAGGATTTCAGAACCTTCCTTCCGCTCCGCTGAGAGCTATCGGTGGACTAAACGGAACGGTCATAACGTTCAGGGTGGTTAAACTAACCTTTGCACCGGCTACAGCAATTTTCCGGCCAATTTTTAGTTTCCCCTTTCTTACAGCTCGCGCTAGTGGAGCATCGATTCGCGCACGTAGCCTATACCAACCATCAGTCACCTCGAGCTCGGGATTGGCTCGAACTACGGCAGTATCCTCTTCGGTCCCTCCAGCAGGCCAAATTATGTCCGAGATGCAGAGTACCATGGGCGATTCTGCCGATGCGTCCCTGGTTGTTATCAGCCGAAGTGATGGACGGGAGGAGCCGTTCAAGTCCCGCTCGTATCTGACAGTATATTTGAACTGCAAAATTCGAGTCTTTCGGATCAGCCTGCTGACCTGTACATCAACTGACGAATGACTTCTGGCCAACACCAACGTTTCCTCAGAGGATCGCTCTCGCTCATAGGATCTAGAGCAACCATGCCAGCCAATTTCCAGAGAACGAGTGGCCAATGATTGTCAACCCATGCTTGGTTAGCAAGAGTGCATCCTTTTGTGTGCAATTCTTCTAGTGCGGCTGACCGGCCCAAGACAAGAGTCGAAAATGGATCAGGTGAATCCGGAAGAAAGCGAGAATTGGTAGTGAAAGCGTAGAAAGGGGCTGCTCTGAGATTCACTTGATCAAGTTCCTTGAAATTTCTGGAATAGAATATGAGGGTGGACCGAACGGCCGAAGGGACAAAATAAATAAACGAACATTCCCATATCCCCGAGCTGTTTGGCACTGTAGGTTTGTGGCAGCAAGCCAGACCCGGCGAGTGTTTGCCTACCAGGAGGAGGAGCTAGTATAGAAAATTAAGTTCCGTGGAGGAGAGTTGGACATCCACAACTAGTACTCACTGAGATCAAAGATCCTGCCGTTACTGATCCGCTTGCATGGTCGACGTGACGAGGAGACCGGAAGTGGATAAATACGACTAATACTTGTTCTCGGATTAGATGGCGTTGGCGGAAGCTTTATATTTTCATGTATGGATGCTCTTGGAGTGGCAGACTTTACAACAGTTTTGAATGGCGTTACAAATTTTGATTTCATCGTTACATTTCCGTGTCTGGGAGTAAAACCCAGTGGTTTTTGGGTTGTGACGTGGTTCACGACCGAAGACGGACGTAGGGGTGATAGAGTCGGAGTGGATCGAGGGGGGGCGGTAGCAAAAGAATAACAGCCACGTAGAGGTGAACTGATGCTCGGGGTTGATATATGCGGCTGCATGGAAGGAATTGCGCTAATTAAGGGAGACTTGAAAGGTTTGGTTTGCCGTTTGCCGCCCAAGCTCCGCGGTTCTGCAGTTGCAGATCTGAAAAGGGGTGCAGGGGTAGGTGTCTCGGGTGCCTGCACAGACGAGCGTGCATTTTTTGCAGAAGAAAATGCTGCTCGTGGAGGAGACATTAATTGGTTGGATGGGCGGGAATCGGGTTGGTCTGGAGGGGGGACCTCTTCCTCCCATTGCTTCACTTTCTCTTCAGCCTCTCGCAGGGCAGCAGCTGAAGGGATGAAGAATGATTTCGCGTTTTCAGCCTTGGTAGAGGGTCTCTGGAAGCCGGGCAATGCCGTAGCTGCGCTGAATCCAACGAACGGAGTGGATGAATCTGAGTTGAACCATGCGTCATAATCGACCTCGGGAGGCGCTTCGTCATGTGGTTCCGGTTCATCTGACGGCTCAAATGCGGAGGCAGTCAGGAATGATGGATATATGCGCACTGTTCGCGAGCGAAAAGGGTTCTCGTCATCGTCAAGAGGAGGACGATGAGTAGCAGGGATCGGTTGGGAAAGCTGAGCATCCAGGGAATCAAAGGCATTGATATCGTCTTGGCTGAGCTCACCGACTTGGTCATCAAAGGTGGGGGAAGAGAGGCGCACGCGCTTCGCAGGGGGGGAGAGGGACATTGTAGTGGTGGTGGTGAAGGTGGACGCGCGTGAGTCACATGACCAAGGATCTGGGGAGATGTCGAGTACGAGCGTCGTCTTGTTACGTCTGCAAAACATTCACCGACTCGCTGGTTTCTGTGTGCCCTGCATCCCCCGTCGATCCCACACGTCCTCCCCCACCGACCCACCGACTCCCCCTCCATCCGCTGACCCCATGAATGGCACAAACTCCCTCCCTCGCACCCCAAAGCCCCCTCCAGCCGGCCCCGCGCCCCCCGCACCGTTCCTCTCTCCTTCTGCTCCCCCTCTCCCACCCGCTCAGTCCTCCGCCACCACCCGCACCCCGCTGCATCCCCCTACCGTGAACGGCACTCAGAAAACAAAGAAAAAGAACGATGCCCCAGTCGATCCCGCCGCCATGTACGAAAGTCTCAAGAATCGCATCGCAGCCCTCGAAGAAGAGGAGGTCCTCGAGGAGGAGGAGGAACGGCGGTTTGGTCTGCACAATCCCCTCCCTTCATTGCCCTTCTTCTCATCTTCCCGTAGCCGAGGAGGCCGTCAAGTCCGTCAGAGGTATGGGCGAGAATGCCATCCATGCCAAATATATCGAATTAGTATGTGTTCATGATGGACGCACACTACCTTCACCCATACCCCTGCCGATAGTTTGCAGAACTCAAAAGACTCGAACGGGATCATGCAAAGGAGAAGCAAAAGCTCGTCAAAGACAAGGATGCCGGTTCGTCCAACCCGAATCTTGTGTCATTCCACGCATCTCACACCAATTCTCGAAGCCAAAGGCCAGCTAACGAAAGCAAATCAGACTAAAGCAAAGATGGAAAACCTGGCACGAGAACTTCAGAAGGTGATCAGTTACAGCCCTTCCCCAGCACATCGCTAACGACATGCGTAGGACAACAAGCGACTCCGGGTGCGCATCAATCCCGCAGCCGCTTTCCAATATCTAACATTCATCTAGGAAGACAGTAAACGACTAGCACAGTGCGTAGAAGAAGCCCAAGAAGAGGTACTTCCGCACGCCTTGGGCCCGTCGACTTACTTGACATTTCGTAGATCATGCAAATGAAAAACGACATGGCTAAACGAGTGGACAAGGCAAAAATGCAAGACATGAAATACCGCGAAATGCCTGACATCGTAGTCAAGGTCGTTTGTCGCTATCGTGCAGAGCTTTTCTTCAAGATTTCACGCAAAACCAAGCTCTCCAGACTTTTCAATGCTTGGACTGAAAGGATGGAGGGGACAGCCACGAAAAAGGGTGACGGGAAAGCAGCCACAGGTACTGGGAGCCATTTGAATGGAACTGCGAAATCAGAAGTTGCGAGTACACACTCCTGGAATTCCACCGCTACATCATCCATGCAGTTTATATTCTCCCATAATGGGCGGACGCTTGATGCAGACCATACGCCAGAGGAACAAGGGATGGAAGACGGCGACGAGATCCTTGCTGTAGAACTTATGGATCTTACTGATGGTCCCGGCCTGGATGCTTGGGTAAGTCGGCGTGAAAGGCAGAATGTGTCAGCTTTCATGCCATCTTCCAGGAGGAACTGCCCGAACACCGACGCCAGAAACTAAAGAAGAATTGGACAGACGACCCTATCGAGTAAGTTATGGATTGACTTTCCCTTTGCTCGTGTTCTGATCATCCGCCTAGAGCTAAACGTTCCCTCGAAGATATCTTTGATACTGTGTACGTCCCTGTACGTCGCCATCATTGTTGCCTTACAAAAGTCCGACAGTGTACGGGAGCGCCTGAAGGAAGTCCTTCACCAATACGAGCTTCGTGAACGACATTTCGAGTGCGTTGTTCGCTCTAAAGAACTCGAAGTGCTACTTTCTCGCGCCCGAGCTGCAGAGCAAAAGCAACTTGCAGATGGCGAGAAGAGTCGAGCCGACAGGGCTGATGAAGAGGTTGGCTGCCATGTTCTGCCAAGTTTTATCCCATGACCTTACAGCACTTAGGCTCGACGTCTTCGAAAGGAGCTCGAGGATGCACAGAACAACCAGACGATGCTCATTGACAAGCTTATTACATGCTGCAAGGAGGTGAGCACGACTTCGTCCGCCTCAGGTCTTGTGTTAATGGACGAGCAGCCGAATGCGGAGCGCACACAACGCCTATTTTCGTCACTCCGAGAAGAGCTGGAGAAGCGGGGCAAAGTCTCGGATAGTAGTAGTGTAGGTAGCTGAATGTAAGTGAGTGGGTCGTGCAACACCCCCAGACAAACCATCTACACCGATCCAGCGCATTGAGATGCAACCAGCCTATGATGTGACAAAGGGAGAGTAATTTATACAAAGTACAAGGTTTAAGTAAATATTCTGGCGTATTTTACATCAAAGCGTCCAGTTCCTCGAGATTCTCAACGTAACCAGACTTGGTGAAGATTTTGCCCTTGATGGACTCCAAGCCTTCTCCTGCGTAAGTGACAAGTGGCGAAAGCTCAACCTCAACACCTTCCTTCAAACAAGCGCCAGCACTTTCCAAGAACCGCCGGTGCTGGTCCAAAAGATCGCGCCGGCTCGTTCCTGCATCATCTGACCCAGTCCCAGGCGCATTCTTCAAGGGACTGAACTCCTCCCCTCGAGCAACCTCGAGGACGGCGAAATTATTTATGAACGGGAACACATCGAATACAAAGAGCTCGAGCTTCATGCCGTTCGGCTTGTTGGGTTTGATGATTTCTCCGGTTTGCAAGTCAATAGTCGGGATTTTCTTGCGTGCAATGTGGTGAGCGAGCTCGTGCTCAAATGACTCGACAGACTGAAGGAAAGCGGTGGTATAAAAGTGATTGGCGATATTGCCAGCGTTAAACAAGAGTTCCCCTGTCTTTGGATCCCTGAGTTCGGCTTGCTCCTCGGTAATTTCCGAGTACTCCACCACGCTGAACTTGTCTCCCCGGCAAGCAACGACGCCGACAGACTCCGTCGGCGACGTCTTTGGCACCACTTTAGCAGCACAATCGGCCTGTCTGACTATGCAGTAACCAAGGAAAACAGGATCGGCAACCTTGACGAGGCAGTTGTCGACGCAGTAGGCATGGACATACTGGACCCCGCGATCGGCCAGGTCGGAAAGGACCGTACGTGTCTTGTCAGATGGAGACAAGGGAGCACGAGTAGCCGCATATAGACCACCATTGCCATCAGGAGCAACTGCAACACGAGAAGTGGTTTCGAGCATTATCTTACCCCCCATGGTGAGGCAGGGGAGTGTACCTAGAAAACAAGGACAATCAGAAAAACAGCACAGTGGACACGATCAAGACCTGTTACCTTGTTCGAAGACAACGACGTTCTTTGCATTGAGGCCAAAGTGGTGGTTATCCGCAAAGAAGGCTTCCGTCTCGCGACGAGTGGGACCGCTGGTCATCACATACCAAGGAACCACGACGGATCCCTTGGGTTTTCCGAATTGAGCCTCAGCGATGGTCTGGAGACGAGCGATGCGCTCCGCTTGGTACTGGAAGAGGGATTTGTGAGAGGGGAGGCCGATGTCGTAGCAACCCTTAGGAGCAGAGCTGCCGAGCCTCGTGCCCTGGCCACCAGCCATCAAAAGGACGCCGACTTGACCATTTGCGATGGCCTGAAGACCGATCCGCCTCCATTCGCCTGCTTTGGCAGGGTTAGCGGACACGGACTCGCACGCCCCAACGGGCAGGGGTTCGATGGAGTCGGCGACATGATGGGGATCAGTAGCATTGCTCTCGGAGGAAGTGGCTTTTCTGTAGACCTTGTTTACCCGCTCGACGTCAATGCCCTCGAGCTGAAGGGAAAGGGCATTCCGCTCTTCTTCCGTCAGCCTTGGCCAAAAGGTAAAGAGATGGTCCTGGTCAGCAGCCTGGTATCTGGTGCGGATATCATCAACAGCCATCGCGCTGAGATCGACTACAGATGATATGCGAGAAAGGTGAATATGAACGGGATAGAGAGGGACAAGACAAGTATTTAAACCTGTTGCATTCCCGTTCGGTAGCACCCGAACAGTGGAACTACTACAACCGAGGATGCATGTAATACCGCAACATGCTCGACGCGTTGCACCGCTACCAGCCTCAAGGCGTCGGGTGAGGCCACGAACCAACGTTGGTTGCGTGGAGCACTCGCCTTTGACGGCAATCCGTTCAACCTCCGCCTGTCGACGCAACGTACGTCGGTTGGTAAGTACTCGTTAAATATTTGATGGGCGTCCATTTGATAATGGCGTAATGCTCGCTAACTTAACAGTGATCCCACAAAAGCCGGGCTGGAAGGCGAGTTCATCCTCGAGAAGTACTAAGATTTGCATCCAAGGTCACCCTATCGCCAATCACGTCGGAAGTCCCCGCGGATGCATTGGCGGCTGTATTGCAAGCCGCCAAGCAGCTAAGCAGCTGAACGTGCTTGGTACGGTATTTTCGTTCCCTTGCATTCCCACCAAGTGTAAATCGGGAGAGGCTCGTCTCCAGGTGCTGACCCGAATGTCCAATGCCGTACACGCACATTCCATGCTCGGTTGCCCGTCATTTTGTGAAGACACATGGCCTCGGAAATGCTGCGCCTGAGGTGATCATCGATTCTCCCGGTTGTGCCCTGTCTATATATAAATACTGGCACGTCGTCGACTTCCTTCGTTAAGAGTCGACCACCTTTCTTCCTTGTCTCTCTCTCCAGGCTCGTCCACTCAATGCAGAGACTGCTCACCTCCGCCCTCGTAGCATTTTCCCTTGCCGAGTGTGTGTTCTCCTTCACGCCTGGTTTTTCTTATGGGTCCAAGAAAGTTCGTGGTGTCAATCTCGGTGGGTGGCTTGTCCTCGAGGTGTGTACGCACTGTTAGTACCACCGTTCCCTTCAATGATGTACTACGTGCTGCAAAGCCATGGATCACCCCGAGCATCTTTGACAATACTGGAAACGATGCCATCGTTGACGAATGGACGTTCGGTCAATATCAGGATCACAACACGGCGTTAAGTGTCCTACAGAACCATTGGAATACTTGGATCACCGAAAGCGACTTTGCTGCCATCGCTGCCGCAGGGTATGGAATTTTTCCTAACCTATTCTCGACGGACGGCTGATCGATTTCCTCACAGATTAAATCACGTACGCATTCCGATTGGCTATTGGGCATTCGAAGTCGGTCCAGGGGAGCCGTTCATCCGAGGACAGCTGCCCTACCTGAAGAAAGCCGTGCAATGGGCCCAGAACCACGGATTAAAGGTCATCATTGACCTCCACGGGGCGCCAGGGAGCCAGAACGGGTTTGTCTTCACATGCTCCATGTCATGTGACACCTGACTATCTTCGTAGATACGATAACTCTGGCCACAAGTTGCCATTCCCTACATGGCACTCGAACCAAACCAACATCGAGCGGACCAACCAAATTGTCCAAACGATTGCTTCCATGTTTGCTGGTCAGCCGGACGTTGTACCCATCATCGCACCCTTGAATGAGTGAGTTTTCTGCTTGCAAATCTGTAAGGTGTTACCCATATTCGTGACGCTAGGCCTGCCGGATATGATGGCTCTGCCGTTCTCGCTGCTGTGAATCAGTATTGGTTGAGTTCCTGGAGGAACATCAGGTGATTTCAACATCTTAACTTCACGCCACGCGGTCGTTTATCTGATCCCGCAGGTACCCATATGGCACGAGCCAAACAAGCAATACTGTTGAGCTCATCCATGACGCATTCCAACCACTCAGCTATTGGGCTGGTTTTTTGACTCCGCCCAAGTATCAAGGTGTGGCTATGGATACCCATATTTATCAAGTCTTCTCCAATGCCGTGAGTATATCTCAAAGTTGCAACACTTATACCTTGCGTTGTATAACACGAGAATATCGCACGCTAGGGAAACCAAATGTCTCGTCAGGAACACATCAATACAGCTTGTCAAACTCGGTCTGAACTCGTGGGCTTTGATCTCTGGCTTGTGGTGGGTGAATGGTCAACTGCGATGACTGACTGTGCCAAGTATTTGAACGGACGCGGTGTCGGTTCACGCTACGCTGGTACCTACCCCAGCTCTACGGTGGTCGGAAGTTGTGACGGCCTGACTGGTAGTGGATCTACCTTCAGTTCGAGTTACAAGACGTTCCTCCGACAGATCTGGGAGGCACAGGTCATTTCATACGAGGAAGCCACGAATGGCTGGTTGCAGTGGACATGGAAGGCGGAGAATGCTGACGAGTGGTCATACCAAGCTGGACTTCACTACGGATGGATACCCCAAAACCCCACCACCTATATGTACCCAAACATCTGCGGCTAATCCTGTTTTGCGTCGTCGTCTTAGGACTTTATATACTCTGGACGTTAGTGGATTTCAGGCAACAGACGCTATCTAGTGATCTAGTGGGACGTCAATGTGTCCGAGTCATGCAGAGTTACCACTCAAGCTCCTGCGACCCCATATTTGCGAAGTGTTGCTTGCCAATCACCAAGCTCCCCTCTGCCCATTGTCACTATAGTCGCTTTATTACCGGAATGTGGGCCAAAAAGGCGATTTGCGACTCGTCTGACGCTCTCGGGGGTGACCTTCTCAATTGCTGCTGTCATGTCTGTCACGTGTATCTTGCGTCCGTGCACAAGGATCTGGAACGAACGGATCAACCTAATATAAATGCACTAAATTATCTTTGTCTCACCTGACGACCGAGGTCCTCAACTTCCACTGCCCTACTCTCCAGTGCCATCATCAAGCTAGATTGGAGCTGATTTTTCGCGCGCTGGAGCTCCATCTGTGGCACGCTTTGGTATATTAACAGACTAATCTGGTGCGCAAGATGGGGGAGAATTTGGGCGGGTGTATTACCCCGCTGTTTCGGGAAGTCAGGTACAAATGATGCCCACAATCCAAAGAGTGATGAATCTGTGTAGATGTGGTGGAAAGATGCGCAATGATCTATCTGAGGGAAGTGGTTGAGGATGTGCGTGTACAGCCGGGAGTACATCCCCTTTCCAGGACCACCTAAGAAGAATAAGAAGTAAATCACGCGAGAGATATAAGTCTTACCCGCCGAGAAGCTGCCCCCACCTCCAAGAAGCACCTGCATGGTTGCGAGTGTGTAGATATCCTCGTCGTGAATACCAACGCCCTCAAATGCGAGGTAGAGGTGATCAAAATCCGTCGTAGTACTTGGAACGTGTTTAACACCACCAACATAATGGGATTGTGGGTTCAATAAAGAGGGCGCGTCTCTCGAAGTAGACGCTGGGTATAAGTATGAGGAAGCCGCACGTGTCAAGGACTTGTATATTGACGGCGATGAAGATGGCAAGAGATGTGGTGGTATGGTTTGGACGGTCGGGGACCGTGGAGAGGCTGGCGAAGGAGATGGCAAGGGTTTCAACGTCGAAAAGTGCTTGTCCACAAGTTCGACCAATTGTTCATGCTGCATTCCAGCGCCTGCTACGACCATACGTTCCGGGCGGTACCAGTCGGAGATGCAGTGACGTAGAAGGTCGCCAGTGATGAGACCGATACGGTCATTCGGGCAGACTAACGGATTTCCGAGACCTTCTTCGCCGTACGCTACTCCGTGGAGTATCTCTGGTAATATCATTTCTGGCTTATTGCTGAATTCCCGAATCTCATAAAGAGCGGCATCTTTCTGGATCTCCAACTCGTCGGAAAGAAAGGCAGGATTTAGAACCGTGTCGGATATAAGTGAGAGCGCCAGAGGGTTCGCCTGGTCAAAATGAGAGGACTGATACATGATGGATTCTCGAGAGGATGAACATGTAATTTGGCCGCCAAGTCGGTCCATTGCTGCAGCCATGTTAGCCTCAGAGCGAGAATGTGTTGACTACAGGATTTAGTGTTAGGCGCAAGCAGTATTGTAGCGACACATGGAGTACCTTGAAGGCCATCCTGTCTAGGAAATGGCTGGATCCCGAGGTGGATGGAAGTTCATAGCGCGACCCTGCGTCGATGTAGAGCCCAACGGATGAAAAATGACCAGGGGTAGACTCTGTAGCGACTCGAATTTTGTTTGGAAGTGTAGTTATCTGCAACGGCGGCAGCGATGCCTGGGATAGCTGTCGTTGGTGCAGGCGAACCTTTCCGTGGCGTATGACTGGACCTGCCGCTTTCTTCATGGGTAGTAAACCTTGTCAAGTTGAGAGCTTCTCAGGAGGATGTTTGTCAAATTATGTACTAAAAAGTTATATATTACAAAGGAGCGCTTAGAAAGAAAAAGTCCCCACCGTGATTTGAACACGGGACCCCGCGATCTGCAATCGCATGCTCTAACCACTGAGCTATGGAGACCTTGCAAGAAAAATTCAAAATTATACCTCTGTGTTGCGTTGGCACAAGACTACACATGTACCAGTAAATCACTCAAGCTAATGAATGTCTTCCCCCACTGTCCACTTGGCAAACTCCAGGACTTCTACTTCTCCCTCCTCACCCACCCTTGCCATCCCACGTTCGCGACCCCACTCACGCAAGGCGGCACCAACAGTAACCTGACCTCCGGTGGCCATGAATGGTTGATTGTACAACGATGTTTCATCCGTGGTGGATTGGACGGACAACGTTTCAAATCCAGTGATTTGACGAGCGACGGCACGCTCGAGGCGCTCGAGATCCTGCACAAAGGTTTCTGACGCGAGACGATTCGCTAGATTGGTGGCTTTCAACGCAAGCACCGCAAGTGATCCAATACGCCCATGCAAGCCAGAGGATCCATGCAAGTATGAAGCTAACCGTAACCCGAGGATCCCAGAGTAACCTTGAAGATTGTGAACCACGGCAACTGCCCTTCTCAGTGATACCTTTTCGCCGACTTTTACAGTTAGATCATGAACGGAACTAGACACCGTAGAAGATGGTCGGAGGTTTGAGTCTCTTTGAGAGAGGAGAGGAGCGTCATTTAGTACATCCAATGGGCAGGGTTGGATAAAATTCGGTGAAGGATCGTGTTCTGTGAGGAAGGCAGTAGTATGGGCGATATCGGCAGCAAGTTGGACGAATAGTTTGTTTCTTGCGACAAAATCAGTTTCGCAGTTCAGCTCAATCATGGCTGCCCGAAGTCCGCCGCCATTCAGCGAGGACGACCTGCCGGAGGAGAGTACGCAAGCACTAATGAGTCCCTCTCGTGCTTCGCGTCCAGCGACCTTGGCAGCCTTTTCAGCACCAGAAGTAGTCAAATCTTGCTGCAACCACTCCAGCGCTGCCTCTAAATCATTCCCGCTTGCACCCAGCGCCTCCCGGGCCTTGGAAATTGGGACGTCCGTCAAATTTCGGAGCTGGGCAACCAGCTGTAACGACGGCTTGGAGGTAGTTGAATACATGACGAATTTTGGAGTGCGACGTGTCAGCAGCGTTCGCTTGAACTCTCCCCAAGCAACAGGCGGTAACATCGCAGCAAGACGAAAGGTTGAACGGGGAGAATAATAAAAAG
>JBBPTC010000133.1:15308-26308 GCA_038093955.1 Boletus albobrunnescens
ACCACTTTCTGCGCTTCAGTGAGGGCCCGTTATTTATCCACCAAATTGATTCGCACTTGCCCTCGTTACCTTTGCGATCACCGTCTACACGTTCTTCCCTGCCCGAATTATCGTTTCGGTTGTGAAACTGGTCCTCCGCCTTCGCGGGACGTCAACGAAGTACATGCTCACCTGAAGTACATGCTCACCTGAAGCATGGTCCTCCGGGGTATTGGACGCATAGTCGAGAACCCCCATGATCACAAAACATCGCCGAGTATACGTACTAGAATATGCCCGGTTCAATAGTGGGCAGCTGGGTTGTGTGATTCATGCCATTTACAATCAAGTAACAGTGAACTATCGTCCAAGATGCTAACATAGTTACACCACGTCGAGCGTGCGTACATTGTCCAGAATTTCAGTCAGCGACACGTCTTCCTGAAACCGTACAGTGATCAAGCTGTCCGCAGCGACTCGTCTGTAACACACCGCCCGTCTGCCCGTCGATGTTTGCGTGAGCAAGAGTGCACCAAACGACTGTCGAAGACGAGCGACGAGCCGTCGCGCGCACGTCTCTCTATCCGTTGGACCTACACGTATCAAAGTGGGGAGCGATGGCGATTCAGAAAGAAGCGAAGTACCGCCTTCGTCTGACGTTCCTTCATCGTCAAAGGGTTGTGGTGTGACAGCACTTTGCGTATCTTCTCGTTCCAGGAGAACATGCAACCAGGGGTGGACGAAATATAGGACGTTCATCCGAGATAGGTCGTGTCTCGTTTTGACTTCCACCATCCCAAACGTGAGGGTGTCCGCGCGGTAAATATGGCCTGAACGCGTTCGACAGGGTGCAAAGGGTGGAGCCCGGAAAGCGATGCACGGAAGTTTCATCCGACTCGCTGCAATCCTAGGTGGTGGAAGCCTATTAAGGCGATCGTACAGCCTCAGAGCCGTGTCGTGGTCAAATAAAGAATAAGATCTGGTAACGATTCTTTCTGTTTCTGAACGCTGAATAGGTGGAGGGATGTGCAAAATTGCCGGTCCGTTGAATGCACTGATGCATGCGGGCAGGCAACTGTTGTGGCTGCCGGACTCCCCAGTCCATGCAAGGATGGTCACATCTCCAGATTTGGCCAGAGCATGTGCCAGAAGACGTCCCAGTGAACCCTTCCCTTCGCCGTATACCATAGGATTACCAGTAACTGAGGGAACGCCCAGCAACAAGCATGCAGCATCTTCTGCTAGTACCGTCCCCCAGATTGAAGCAATCTGCAATTTCTCCCGAATGCTCGTTAAGCCCGGACGAAGTGTCGTCAATCGCTGTGCAGAGCCCCCTGTAGGTCCCTCCATCCCTGGTACGATCACCTGATGATGCGTCAAAGAACAACTTCCATGAGGTAAAAATGATGTACCCGGTTCGCGTCGTCCACAGCCTGTTTCCATGACCTGATCGCTACGAATGCCTTGCTTCGCTTTATGAGAATGTCTCTTGAGGAGGGAGGATCAAGGGACAGTGCGCTTGAATAACGGGAGATGGCCTCATTGTATCTCCCAGCGCCCACTGCTGCGTCTCCGAGGTGCTCTAGTTTCTTGACGAAGCGCTGTCTGAAGTCTGGTAGAAAATGTCACGTAGGTGACGACACGCACATAGGCAAGCACACACCAACAGCCCATTCCAGATATTCACCACACAGGTTCATCTCCCCTCTTGATCCGCTCTTCATTTCTTGGAGGCACTCAACTACGTCCTCGATTCGACCTGCTGCATACAGGGCTTCGCACGTATGACGACGGGTCGCAATGTCGATATCATCAAACTTCCATCCAGTTATCTGTCGGAGACGGCAAATAAGCAATACCAATCTGTTGCAATTACGGCAGCCCACCAATGAGACCACCAAGAGTGGTCGAGTCGTGTGGTATCGCACTTGGTCTCGAGCACGCTTGAATGACTGTATCGCACCCTCGTAGTCGCTGTGCTCCATTTGCAATTTTCCGAGCAGAAGATACATATAGGCCTTGAGGAAGTGTCAGCCATCACCGCACGGCAGCATGTTATGTACGTGCCTGAACCATAACGCATCCTGAGTCGAGGGGCATCGCAGCGATAAGGTCGCCCATGCGCGAAATTGCATTACGGTGCTCTCCAGCCATGAATAAGATGATTGCCTAGGGGTGAGGTAAGCAGCCAAAAGGAAACTAGGTCCGAAAGATATAGACCTTGATCAGAAGGAGAAAGCCAACGTGCGATGAATGAAAGTACTCGAATGCAATATCGCAGGCCGCATAGGCTTTCTGACTTTCTCCTTTGTGGGCAAGCGCCATCGACTTTGCAACATAACCAATGACGGACGGCTGTATATTGATGGCCTTGGTGTAAATTACTTGTCAGCGTCAGTGTATACGAGAACAGAGCAACAAACACCATTTCAGCGTCAGCTAGCGCTGCATCCCACTGTTGCAAATGCGCTCGCACAAGAGCTCGACTTGCGAGTACATGATGGTTTGGGTTGCGAGACTTGGTCAACAACGCCTCCGTGGTCATGAGCTGATCGTGTTTCCATGAGTCGAGCGCGGCGTCGCCGATTTGGATAACAGGTTCCTGGAAAGCAAAGTAAACGGGACAAATAAGCTTGGCTATCGTACGGAAAGGGGAACAGAGAATGTTCAGATGCAAGGGAACACCATACTTACATTGATACGAGACAGACGGTGGATGGTAATTTTTCCGTCCCGTCCACCGGTAGCGAGAAACTGGTCGTCAGGAGAGATGGCAATGAAAAAAAGACTTGGGGAGTGATGAATGAGAGCGAGCTGGGTGTGTGTTGACGTGTGCCAAAACGTGATGGCACGGGATGTAGAGTACGCGATAAACTCCCCGTGCTGCAGCAGGGCAATGCACGAGTAGCCGACGGAACTGGGGACTGGCCACTCCAAGAGTTCTGAACCAGTCGATGCTTCGAACTGCTTGATTTTATCGTAGGATACGACAAAGAGGTGATTGTTGGACCAAAGAAGACCGTTGTTAAATTCCGGGGTTACTTGTACTTTGATGCCTACTAGCAATCGACAGTCGTTGCTGTCCCAGACTCGAACGATATCATGAGTAGCTGTCGCGATCCGGTCTCCTTGCGGTGAGTACTTTACTGCTATTACCTGACGGTCGTGGCAAAGAGATTGTATGTCGAGCTGTTCATAGTCTTTCGCGATGTCCAAAATGGTGGCTGTGCCAGTATTAAACGACGCCACGACGAAACACGCAGAGTGAGGCGAGAAATCGATTCCAGTGACAACACCTGGATCCGTGTGCGCAAAGACGAGTTCGTATGTCTCTGCGTCCCACACAGCGACACCAGATGTCGTCCCCGCACCGATCCATTTGCCATCCTTTGACGCAGCGAGGCACTGGACAGTCTCGGTCCCCTGCGCCAGTGTTGCCAGGTGCTTGCCGTCTTTCACTCGCCACACTTGAACCGTCTCTTCGTCACCGCTCACGAGATACTCGCTGTTCTCCAAGAATGTCACTGCCCATATAATGTCACGACTAGCGCTGATTTCGATGGGTGGTGATCGCTCTTGTTGGACAGTTAAATGATATGTCACTCCGTTTCACCACTACGCACCAGTCATCATCGAAGAAGGAGTAATCAGCGGAAAACCGTATCAGAGAATTGGTGCAACTTGGTCGACTTGAAGCTGTGGTCTGTATGCTTCTTTCGCCTGCTCGCATTACCCCGCAATGTTGCATACTGGCGCTTGTTCATGCAGGCTGTGTTGCTACCTTGAAGGAGTTGATCCTCCAAGGGAGCCTGTCACAAAAGATCATACTCGACGGCTTATTGCTTATTTTAAAGGAGGACCTCAAAGTTCACATCGAGTAGCTGATCAGACGTCGACGATTTACACGTTTTGTTACAGCAGCATAGTTACAAAACATCGAGCGTGCGCACATTGTTCAGAATATCAACCAGCGAGACGCCTTCTTGAAACTGCACGGTAATCAAGCTATCCGCCGCGACCCGTCTATAATCCACCGCACGTCGTCCCGTCGAAGCCAGCGTGATCAAGAGTGCACCAAACGGCAGTCTAAGACGCGCGATGAGCCGTCGTGCGCGCGTCTCTCTGTCCATTGCTATGGTATGGGCAGGAACAGGGTGTAACGGCAAATCAAGTTCACCAATTGACGTGGCACCGTCATCGACTTCCCCCTCCGAGATCTCTTCCTCGTCTGTGTTCAACGAGGGTGGTGGCGAAACGTCGTCTTCTATAACTGTGTCACTGTGCATGTGTTCGCGGTCTAGAAGAGTCTCCAACCAGGGGTGAACCAAATACAGTGGTTTCATTCGAGAGATATCTTGTCTCGTCTTGATTTCCACCATTCCAAACGTGGCAGTATCTACACGATAAACACGGCCAGAACGGGTTCGGTAAGGAGTCAGCGGCGGGAGTTGGAAAGCAATGCATGGAAGCTTCATGCGACTCGCTGCAAACCATGGTGGAGGAAGATCATTGAGAAGGTCGTATAGCCTCAGGGCCACCTCGAGGTCAAATGCTGAAGCGGACGGCGTAGTGACAATTTCCTCCAACTCGGTGTCCGGAATGGGTGGAGGGAGGTGTGACATTGCCGGTTTGTTGAATACCGTGATGCGGGCAGGCAGGCAGCTGTTGAAGGTACTGGACTCCCCAGTCCACGCAAGGACGCTACCATCTCCGGCTCCGGTGAGAACATGTGCTAATAGACGTCCTAGCGAACTCTCCCCTTCACCGTATATAGCGGGTATGCCGGTCACTGAAAAGATGCCCAGCAATGAGTATGCAGCATCCTCTATCAGAGTCGTCTGCCGTGTAGAAGCGAGACGCAGCTTCTCTCGAATGCTGCTTAAGCCCGGTCGAAGTGCTATTAATTTCTCTGCAGACACTCCAGTAGCACGCTCCATTTCCAAGATGACTTCCGATGACTCTTTGTGGTTCGGTAGCTTGAGGTTGAGATAAAGGGTCCAGTCTTCAGTGTAAAAATGAATGACCTTGGCAGCGATGTATTCCTGAAGAGTCCAGGCGCGAGTGTTCCAGACGCTTCCAGCGAGAGCGCCGCGCTGCGAGGAAGAGCGGACACCACGGAGGAATACGATCATCACGGCGGAACCCTGGTACCACTTGAACATGGCTACCAGAGCTTCCTGGAGAATGAAGTGATCTGATCTATCGATACAGCATGTATCGCTCCATGCCCAATTGAATCCAGCATCCCGAACGATCTTGCAAAATGTTTGAAGCTTGTCGTGGGTTGGAGATTCCTCCAAGTCATACACCGCTATGTGTACCACCTGCCGGAACAATGGCTCGTTGTTTTCCCATTTGTGCGACAGCATCACGTATCGGAAGTACTGTCGTACTTCACACTTGATCCGGACGTAGTCGATACGAGTCGTCATCGATGATACTAACTCATTAAAGATAGACAACGATTCAAATGCAGATGCCTGCTCGGCCTTATTGAGAAGACGACCGGTAGTCGTATTGATGAGCACACGGGGCGAATGGCGAATACTCTTTTGAACAGTTTTGCGAATCGCCGCTCGTGTACTCGATGGGCTGACGTACTGATCACCGTGCTCTGTCAAATAATGTGAATACGACATCTTATCGTGGTGAGGATGCGACTCACGCTGGATGTCCGGATCAGGTGAATTCACCATCTTCGAGAGCATCGTCTCGAATGCATCAACTGCATTGCCATAGTCTCCGATCTTGTGCAGAGCTACATGCTTCATCTCGTAGCCCCATGGTGACGATGGATTGATCCTGATCACCTGAGGGTGATGATGAATAAACAAGATTAGCCCCATGAAAAACGATATACTCCGTTTGCATAGTCTAGAGCCAATTTCCATGACTCACTTGCCACGCATGCCTTGCTTCGTTTACTGAGAATGTCTTGCGGTAAAGAAGGATTGAGGGACAAAGCGATTGAATAGTGGAGAATGGCCTCGTCAAGTAGCTGAGCGTTTACCGCTGTATCTCCGAGGTCCTCCAGTCTTTTCAACGAACGCAGCCTGAAGTCTGTTAGGAAATGATAATGATGGATACGCGACGAAATCTAAGCACAGGATGTACAGTGACTCACCCTGAACCCATTCTAGATGCTCATTACGCAGGTTCGTCTTCCTTCCTAGCTCACTCCTCATTTCGTGGAAACACTTGATTGCATCCTTTATGCGACTCGCTACATACAAGGCTTCGCATAGACGCTGTTGGATCGTGACATCCAGATCATCAAATGACCATCCAGATACCTGGCAAAGGGCGTGAGCAATCACAACGTGTTGAGAAACCCCTTACTAGTGAGACAACCAACAGGGGTCCATCCCCACGATGTTGTATCTGGGCTCTGGCACGTTCGAATGACTGTATTGCACCCTCGTAGTCACCGTGTTCCATGTGCGAATTTCCAAGGAGAAGATACATGTATGCCTTCTGTGACTGTCAGTGGCGACGTTCGTGTGGTAGCATTGTGTACACATGCCTGAATAGTATAGCATATTGAATTGAAATGCACTGTGGCAATGAGGTCATCTACGCGCGAAATTGCGTTGCGGTGTTCTCCGGCCATAAACATCATAATAGCCTAAGGGGGGTGAATAGTCGAGGGGTGCCCAAGTCCGAAAAGTACGGACCTTGACAAAAAGGAGAAAGTTAACATGAGATGGGTAAAGCTCGCACGCGGTGTCGCAAGCCTGATGACCCTCGTGCGTCTCCCCCTTGCCAATATGCACTATACCCTTTGCAATATAGCCAATGACCGACGGATGGATATTAATGGCCTTAGTGTAAGTTGGCGTCAGCGTCTGTATGTGAGATCAGGGTAGAAAGCACCATTTCGGCATCAACGAGTGCTGCGCCCCACTTTTGCAGACGAGCCCGCACGAGAGCTCGACTTGCCAGTACATGATGAATCAACCTCGGAGGTGTGGCGATCGCTGTGGTCAATGATTCTTCCGCGTCCTCAAACTGATTGTTCTTCCACGAGTGGAGTGCAGCGTCGTCAACCTCGATGTCAGGTTCCTAAAATGTGGAGAATGAACCCCAAGCAGAGAGAGATGGTGGACCCAGGCACAATACTCACGATCATACGAGAGACACCTTTGATACTAATTTTACCATCGCTACCAATTGCGAGGAACCGCGCGGCCGGAGAAATGTTGACTGATTGTATCCCATGAGGGTATTGAACGAATCCCAGCTGAGTGTGTGTTGACAAGTCCCAAAACACGACAGTACTTTGTGTAGAGTATGCAATGAACTGGAAGTTGCCATATTTCGATAGGGCGACACATGAAAAGTAGTCGCTTTCAGGGACTGGCCACTCCGAGACTGCTGACCCAGTAGATGCATCAAATTCCTTGATTGTACACTTGGATAAGACAAGAAGGTGCCAGTTGTTGGGCCAGAGGAGACCTTGGTTAAATTCAGGCGTTACTGTTATTGGGATCTCCAGGAGTAACTTGAAGCTGTCATCGTCGGTGTCCCAGACTTGAACAGAATCATGAGTAGCTGTCGCGATTCGGTCACCGCGCGGCGAGTATTTCACTGTTCTAAACCAATTATAGTGGTTGAGTACGTGTACTTGTTGGCGAGTTGTGACGTTCCAGACTGTAGCTTTGCACCATGATCCAGAGATGAGTCGAGACGAGTCGGGAGAGAAACTGACGCTGAGGACATTGGGGGTGTCTGAGTCCTTGTGCGTCAAGACTTGTTCGTATGTCTTTGCGTCCCACACGATGACGCCGTGATTGTCTGTTCCGGCTGCAATCCACTGGTCATTCTCCGACATAGCGAGGCACCTGACTGACTCCGCTGCCATCGTTATGATCTGTCTTCCGCCCTCTACCCGCCACACTCGAACCCCGTCATGGACAATTCCCATCAGATACTCGTCGTTCGCCGAGAATATTGCTCTCTTTAACCAGATGTCAATGTCAACGTCCATGGATGGGGAAGGCTCTTGCTTCCTGTCAGCACAAACACAACTCCGTTCTAGTACCAGCACGCACCGGTGACTGAGCAGGGCAGTGGAGTCGCGAAGAAGCTGTGGTTCGTACCCTTCTATCATTCATATTTCACACTCTCCACCACCTCGTGCTTTCGGCGCTTGTCGATACGGACCGTGTATTAGGAATAGCTCCTTCAAGGCACTGCATCATGAAAATATGGATAGGTTCAACTCTAAGGCAGCTGCATGGCATCATGGTGTCTAGGGCCCACGCGTACAAGGTGTGATACGATATCGAGCTCATGACAAATATCAATATTGTCATTGGTGGCATCACCCATACTGAGGCACACACTGGAGCCGTCAAGGTGGCGTATTTCATATATTTGTCGCTCGTCCTGACTTTTACCTTGCATAACAAAGATGGCTGGCCGGATGCGTACGCGTTGTAGCGTATCCTCGAATCTGAGACCAGTGTCCCTCTACTAGTCACGCTTGTCGATCTTGATGCTCCGGCGCAGATGGGTCACTGCACCATCGGCATTTTATCGCAGTAGTACAGGTGAGAGGTGTGCTGGTATGTGCTGGCCTAGATGCCTGGTGCTTGATATGATCATGCGCTATGGATGCACCAGCACCGTATGCACAACGTATTCACACAGGACCTGGTGCAGACACGGAGCAGCGATTCAACATTCAACACTCAGGTTAGCCGTCCATATTTCAAATTCCATGACCCGTACCTGTTCCAGGCTCTGTAGACGCTGGCGGTGTAATAAGATTTGATGCTAGTGGTGTCTCTGAGTCCGTCCGCAGCCCGCCTACGCTCTGCATACCACGATCAATGTTTGCTTGTTTGCCATTTTTCCTGCTCCATACATGCACTCATCTATGGTTCCATGCACTCGCCAGTATGGATGGGCCGACGTGCCGCCCGCCGGCCTTTATATCCTGGATGGCACATTTCCGGGTTCGCAGGCCACAGACTATCAGACCGTCAGGGAGACTCGTCTAGATTATTGTATCACGCTACGTTGTTATGTTTTGCAAACTACCGCCCAAGCACTTGGAACAAGACTACAGCAAAATTCCTAGTCCACTTTTTGGTATCGGAATCTGACTATAGACCGGCCCTTTCTCTAATGACCCATTGCGTCTTGTCTATTTAGTTCTCTTCGTGTCTGGGCGCAGAGATCTGAGGAAAAAAATCACCGGCCTTCCCATCATACAACCTTGCAAATCGCGTACATAAAAATTTCAATTCGTCGTATGAGATACTATGCGGTTACAGGATCTCAAGTACGCGTACGTTGTCCAGAATTTCAGCCAGTGAGATATTCTCCTGAAATCGTACAGTGATCAAGCTATCAGCTGCAACCCGCCTGTAATCCACCGTACGTCCGCCCATTGAAGCCGGCGTGAGCAACAACGCACCAAATGGCTGTCTAAGACGAGCAACGAGCCGCCGTGCTCGTGTCTCTCTGTCCGCTGGAACTGCACTCGCGGGCGTAAGGTGAGATGATGGCTCGGGTTCAGGGACCAGCGCGTCGTCGTCGTTAATTTCCTCATTAGAGAACTCCTCATCCAGATCTATACTCGGCGAGGGTGGTGGTACGTCTTCCCCCACACCCGCGCTACCTTTATCCTCGCACTCCAGGAGAGCATCCAGCCAAGGGTGAACCAGATATAAAGTCTTCATCTGAGAGAGGTCATGTCTTGATTTGATTTCCACCATCCCGAAGACGAAAGTGTCTGCAAGATAAATACGACTTGAACGTCTTTGATAGCACGTACAAGGCGGGAGTTGGAAAGCGATGCATGGAAGGTTCATACGACTCGCTGTGAACCAAGGTACAGGAAGTTGGTCGAGACGGTCAAATAGCCTCAGCGCCACATCGAGGTCAAATGCTGAAGCAGATGGCGTAGTGATAATCCTCTCTAGTTCGGCATCCGGAATTGGCAGGGGAAGATGTGATGTTGCCGGCCCATTGAATACAGTGATGTGGGCGGGTAGACAGCTGTTGAAACGACCAGACTCCCCAGTCCATGCAAGGATGCTCACATCCCCAGATCCAGCAAGAACATGTGCCAATAGACGTCCTAAGGAAGCCTCCCCTTCACCGTACGTTATAGGTATACCAGTAACCGAGAAAATGCCGAACAACGAGTATGCAGTATCTTCCACTTGCATTGCCTGCCGGGTTGAAGCGAGACGTAGCTTCTCGCGAATGCTTGTTAAGCCTGGACGAAGTGACCTCAATTGCTGCCCAGACACCCTGGTGGCTTGCTCCATCTCCAAGAGGATTTCCGGTGATTCTTTGTGGTTCGGCAACTCTAGATTTAGGTAAGGAGCCCAGTCCTCTGTATAGAAGCGAATAACCTTGGAGGCTATGTAATGTTGCAGTGTCCAAGCACAAGTGATCCACACGCTCCTGACCAGAGCGCCACGCTGAGATGAGGAGCGAACACCACGGAGAAAAACGATTGTCATGACCGAGCCTCGATACCACCGAAACATGGCGACTAGGGCTTCTCTGAGCACGAATTGATCTGAATGATTGATACAGCATGTATCGCTCCATGCCCAATTAAATCCACCATCTCGAACGATCTTGCAGAACATTTGAAGCTTGTCGTGCGTTGGAGACTCCTCTAGGTCATACACTGCTATATGTGTCACCTGCTGGAACAGTGGTTCGTTCTCTTCCCACTTGTGCGACAGCATGACATATCGGAAGTATTGTCGCACTTCACGCTTGATACGGTCATGGTCGATACGTGTCGTCATGGAGGAAACAAGTTCGCTGAAGGTTGGCAGAGACTCGAATGCGGATGCCTGTTCATCCCTACTATGGAGACGACCAGTAATCGTGTTGATGAGCACATGTGGCGAATTCCTTATAGCCCGTTTAACAATTTTGCGAATCGTCGCTCGTATGTTAGAAGGGCTTTCGTACTGGCTAAGACGCTCTATCGGATGTAAACAAACCGTCACTATCATGGTAGCGAGGACTTACGACGAACATCCGAA
>JBBPTC010000134.1:13612-27074 GCA_038093955.1 Boletus albobrunnescens
ACAGTTCGCATTATACTACTCGCAGGGGGCATGTTTTTTCCTGTGCTAGTTAGCCAGATGGTGGTGCACGGACATTAATGTGTATATCAGTGTGGGATATTTCAACTTGTACTATCGGCTTACTCCAGCTGTGGGCTGAAGCGAGGGGTGGTGCTCGCCAGATTCGTTGTAGTTATCCAATATCGACCATGTCGTCGCCGGGGACAGACTCTGAAAGTGAAAGGGAGCCTACACCTCCGCCACCAAAGCGGGCTCGTCCGTCTGGGTCCCCAAGGACTGCGAGCACTAGCGCTTCCAATGTCCGGAACAACTCTATCCTCCCCGCCACTAGTTCTACTTCCGCCTCGCCAATAATGAACAACCCTTCTAATTTGCCTCCACTCTCTGTCTCGATCTTGGGCGTAGAACCACTCGACGAGTTCATCAAGGAGATTGCAGACTTTGTGCATCACATGGTCACAGCCAGACCTAACATGGGTCCTGACGCGAAAGTGGAAGTCGAAGCCAAGCTTGGTGTCCTCAGAGACCGGACTACTGGAAAAAGGATATTCCTGCCAGTGCTAGTAGAAACGAGTGAGTAGTTGGACGCTATCCATGTTCATACGCGTCACGCTGACACCACTCCTCAGTCCTTGTCCCAGATAGAGTTGATCTGCGTTTCGAGTCAAACATGTCGGCCGTCGGTATCTATATCTGCGGAGAGCGATGCAACCAAGCGTACTCATTCTGGATATTTCAGGTGCAACACAAGCACTTTAATACAATTCTTAACGAGCTACAGCGTAGATCTTCCGAACCCTCGCACCCTGCATCCCCGCTAGAGTATAAACACTTCAAATTGGTAGACTCTTTTTATGCATCCGACAATCCTCGTGATCGTGAAAAGATTCGCGTCACCCGTGAAGAGAAGACTGGAACGGTCATCGAGGTCACAAAGAAAGTGAGATTGGGTGATCTGAACATATATTCTCCAAAGCGGGCAGCAGACTGGAGGGTTAGCGTCAGTATGGAGGTCCCGGGTAAGTTGAGCTTGTTGCTTACACTCGTAGATGCTCACAAGCCAGCCTAGTGCCCCATCCCGTAGGGACGCCAGCACTAACGAGGAGAAAGGATAGAATATGCTACTCGCACGAAGAATTCAATGTCGACCTCACGCAGGTAGTATCCAACGCTGGTTCCAACAACCCAGTGAGTAAAACATTCTCAAAATCTTGGTCGCCCTCACCATCTGTCCGTCAGCCTGAAACGCTGCACGAACTAGAGGTGGAAATCGCACGCTCTGCATTGCTGTTGTCAACGGCCGCGAAGCGGGGGGACCCAAATGTGTCGGAACATGAACGAAATGCATTTGACGAGTTGATCCGGTCATTCGTGAACAATGCTAGGATTCTTGTCAAGAATGCCAGCGAAGAATGGCATTAAGCAGACAAGAATGTAAGAACTGTGGTCAGGTCGCACACAATACAGGGTACCAGAGCATTAAGGAGTGTACAGTACGGTGGTAAGGAGCAAAGCAACTCAGACACCAACGATTTCCACCAAGTCACCATCCTCTAAATCGGCGTCTCCAATTTCCGCTTCAGGGTCCATTTTATCTCCATCAACCATCAACTGAGGAAAAGGCTTCTTTCTCGTCCCGCCTGTAGATGCGCCACGAGAGTAGTTGTCGGGCAGCCCTGCTGCTTTGAAGAAGGCCTTTACGATTGCACCACAGGTAGTAGTCGAGCGAACGGTGAGAGGAAAGGTCTTGTCCTTGGTTGCTGCGGAGCGGAGTACAAGTTTGATTGTATCTCCAATGGACTCGCCTTCCGGCTCGACGTCAGACTGAGGTGTCACAGACGAGGAACGTCCATCGCGACAAGATGGAGACGATAGCCGTTTGCTTTGCTGCGCACGAATATACTCAGCCGTGTGTTTGTGACATGCCTCTATTTGTACCAGTTAGTAACACCAGTAGCCTTCTGGCAACGTGGACGAACCCATCTCTCCCTCTGCCCATATATGAAGACTATAAGGCGTTCCGGACGCAAAAACGCGTCTGTGGTCATGGCTAATCACGAGTTGGTCTGCCATGACTCCCGCTAGGTCGGCGACGCCATCGAATAACTCTCGAAAAGTGTCGTGCTAAATTGATGTTGGCCTGATTGGTAAGTAGACCACGGAGCGAAAGAGGGAGACGCACCCGACCCACTTTGAACGCCCAGCACCGCTCTTGAGCCGAGAGGTTAAGCGGGTGTGGGCGCCAGCGAACCCTGATATTGACGGATCCAGACCCCCCCGCACGTTCCGGGTCGATATGAGCTTGTTTCACCCGCTGCCTGACTGTTTCTGCAATCTTGGCAAGTTCTGGGTCCAAGTCAATCGTGTCAGTTGAATCGTCCAGAAAGGGGGTAGTAGGAGACGGTGGACGAGGCTGAAATGCCAGTGATTGTCTAGAATAGAAACGTGAGAAAGACGGATGTGTGATCAAATGAGGAGCTACGAACCTGACAAGGTTCATTGCATTTGCGCGCTGAAGGGCAGTCAGTTCGGGTGGCGGTGTGATCGATTGAGAGCGGCTTCTCTCTCGTTTACGCTTGCCAGGTGACGCGTTGTCAGTGGCGTTCTTGGTTGTATGTTCGATGATTTGGATATCGTCCTCATTGTCTGAGGAGAGCCTGGACGGATGAAATCAGGATATGACAAGGACCATAGCACACCCTCGTCACACGCAAGGTGTAACGAGAAGGAATAATTCAGCCAGGAGAACCCATGACAGAACACGCCAGTACAACTGGACGTACATTCTAGCTACATCCGTGCCCTGCCAACGTGGGCGGTCGTGTTGCTTGACCGGTCTCTTCTTCTTCCGAGGTTTGGGAGAGGTCACGTCCTCCCGTTCACATGGGTCACAATCTTCGCCGGATGTCGTGAACGGTGTTGCCTCTGGCGGGGGGATGAGCTTGATGTGGGGAGAGGCGTGGTGGCACTCACTCGCGGCAGACTGCTCGAGCTGCCTCCAGTGCTGGGCTGTTCTTCCCCTGTTCCTGCGAAAAAGGTCGTCCTCGTCGTTGACCGTGTTGGCGACCTGCGCTTCGCCGCTGGCCACTGGTTGTCTCGACACCAGACGCGGTCGTGGTCGCAGTCGCGCTGGTTGCGCCATTCGTTAATGACAGTGCCCTGGACCCGTGGGAAAACGTTCGCTAGCGCGACCATTGTGACACACCGCGTGATGTCACGCCACCCCCATGTCTGACAAGGTCATCTTCAAGAAATCCGCGTCGCGTCCATCTCAGCGTGCGAGGGATGTCGACGTCGATCACGGTAGCAGCGAACCATCTACAGTGGACACGCCTATCTCCCTCGCGTTAAAGCTCAAGTCAAAGGCAAAGCGTGCACAGCCAAAGTCCCGACTCAGTTTCGGGGTCGATAACGAGGTAAGCGTGTTGTAGCCCGGCCTGGGTCCGCCCTAACGCATCGTGCATTAGACTACCGAAGAGCCCTCATTTCAGATTAAAAAGTCTGGCCTTAGCCGCAAACTCACTCTTGGCTCGCATCCAGCGTGCGTGGCGACCGACCACCATTGTCTGTATGCTGATCATTTGCCTCAAGTCCGCTTCCCGAAACTTTGGATCAGGCCACCATCAGTACTTCAAATGGCGCACCCGTCTATGATCAGGCTCATTTATCGGAACTTCGAGCTAACACATACTCCGCTCGACCGCCCACCCACAATGACACTTATGATGCAGATGTATCCATGTCTGTAGATGAGAGTGCATCCAAGCTTTTAGGATACTCGGGCGAGTCATTTCCGGTTCCGTCTCGGAATCTCATACTAACATTGTCTCAGATGCTCCTGAAGCTATGATCCCATCCCAATCAAGGATTTTGGCTGCGAAGGAACGACGAGAACGTCTGCGTGCCGGTACTGCGGAACAGGACTACATTTCCTTGTCTGTTACAAAACGGGCCGACATTTCTCAGGGCCCTCATCCTGAAAGCCGCTTGGTGCGAGAAGAGGATGAAGTAGGGGAAGGCGATGACGGTAGGTGAAATTTCCCCCCTATGACATGATTTATTTTTATCTGCATTCCCCAGAGTATGCGGAATACACCAGTGCACAAGAGAGGATAGCTCTTGGGAAAAAGGCGCGCAATACCGAGGCCTCGAAACGCAGAGACACCATGAAGGAAATAATTGCTGAGGTGTATGTACTTTCCTCTTCCCCGTACTTGAGTTGACGCCGTACATCAGCGTAGATGAAGATGAAGAGACTCTTGAGTGGGAGAGGGAGCAACTCCGGAGAGGGGGTCATGACCCTGCAAGGGCCATGGAACCGACCCAGGTCAAACAGATTTACAAGGCTGTCCGAAGTATTTCTTTCTCTCGTGTTTACTGCATTTGTTTACATCTATCCAGTCCCACCTGCGGCGGACGTACCTGTTCTTGGTCCAGCCATCGAGAGATTTCAGTGGTCATTGGCCTCGCTATCCGACTCTCATGCTTTGAACACTGGCGCAATAACATCCCTTGCAAAGCAGCGAACTGAACTTGATGCACGAGAGACGGAACTCCGTTCAATGATTACTGCTGCAGAGTCGAAGAGAGGCTGGTTCACGGAATTTAAGGACTGGGTCGAGAGCGTAGCCACATTTCTCGATGAAAAGGTCCTCTCGTCTTTCTTAACTCTAGCAATGCTGACTAAACTCCTACAGTTTCCCAGGCTTGAAAACCTCGAAGAGGAACTTTTTTCAGTGCTGAAAGAGCGAGCCGAGATGATTGCGCGGCGACGCAGAGCCGATGATGAGGACGATCTCTCTGTCATATTTGGCACAGTTCCCAAGTCCTCCGTCGAACTGGATGAGGCCGATGAATTGCACCGGGTATCACCTATGTCAAATGCTACCGTACTGAGAAGGAACCGCCGCACAAGCAGGATAGCAAGACGTACCTGTCGACACACCGGAAAGTTGCCTTCGGATGCTGACGGTCGTGGAGAAGGTTACTCAACTGACTCATCATTGACCCAGTCCGACTCTCTCGACTACCAGCAAGCCCTGGAAAGGATTACTGCTGATGGTCGAGATATTCTATCTGATGTCCGGTCTGTCGAATTCAAGGACCCGAACCATGGCCTCGCCAGATGGTTTGGTGAATGGCGTGAACGTTATGCCGACAGCTATATTGGTGCTTGGGGCGGCCTTGGACTAGCGGGAGCTTGGGAGTTTTGGGTACGACTTGAGATTCTGGGATGGAACCCATTCGAGGCATGTTCACTTTTGCCCTCCGACACAGCTTCTGATACTGTGTGACAGTCGCAGGAAAGCCTTGACCAATTTGTTTGGTATTCGTCTTTGTACCAATATTCTCGGCCTCTGGGTGGACAGAATGATGGGTCAGAACTTGGACCGGACGGCGATATTGTCTCAGCGATGATTTCTACTGCGGTGGCACCCCGCCTTTGCAAAATGCTCGAAGCAGGGGCATTTGACCCTTACTCTGCGAGGAATGTCGGGAGAATGATTGATCTAGCCGAACAGGTAGAAGCTTCTATCGGAACGGACTGTAATAAATTTCAGGTGCTTGCGTTGTTCCTGTTGATTACAAACTGATGGATTTTTAACATAACGCGGGTCTCTAGATGATTTTGAAATCCGTCCACACCGTTTTTGATTGTGCTGCGTCTAATGCGGAGGATCTCTTAATCCCTTTCGTCAAGTTGAATCATCCCCCCTTTGACCCGGAGGCAGCACCCGCCCGGCAACGGTTGCTTTCTCGACTCATTAAACTTCTAGAGAACATGTTACGGTGGCGCAAGTATACTGCTGACAAGCATGCCATTGGCAGACTTTGTACGCGACTTGTAAATAACTGTATACTCCCAATCGCGGAGAGTGGCTGGGAGATTGGAGGTGAACGCAGAGTCCGTCAGGTAACTAATTAGGTCACCCTTTGATCAACGTGATCTTATTGTGTCTTAGGTGATATGCGTCTTACCACAGGAGCTAGTGAGCTCCATAAGAGCCACAACAGCCACACTCACCTGAACGCCGAAATCCATTATCTTGCTCGAAACCTGGCAGAGTTTTAGTACAACTTAACCACACTGCGGACGCCGAGCCTTTGTTACGCCGAACACGATGATAATGAGTTGGCCTCGCCACCTCCCACATTATCACCGCTGGCCGCTCGGGAGATGAATATGAAGCCTGAATGACCGCCCATCTTAACCTTTTAGGCCACGTCTGCCTCAGGTGTTCCGCATGGCTGGTTCGTTCCGCTGTCAAACACTGCATTGTTTTCTTCGAAGCCCAGTTGAGGGTGCGCCACTTACGTTTGAAGACTGGTCGTTCGAAGCGGCGAGTATCTAGATTCGTCGATTAAACTCGGCAAGTGAAGCGAAATTGTCGCTGCCCAATATTGACGAAATGATTTCGTATCGCTTTCTTCCTTTACCTTTTTTTTTTTTTTTTTTGGAATTTCCGAGCGAGGGCTTGAGCCCTCGCGAAGCAACCAGACTTGTGGTCACACCACCGAGTCATCTGCCGCGGATTTCCCCGTGGGATATTGGCGGGATGAACGGTTGGTGAATTCTCGGCGGCCGCATTTGAGGCAGAGATCGCGAACTAGATTTCTCGAAACAAACCTCCGCCGTACGTCACATCTTACTTCAGTAAATGTGTCTCACATTAATGAAGTTGCATAAATATAGATTGTTCAGCGCTTAAGCACGCATCGGATATCAGCACTAACGTTTTTCTGTGAGCTCTGATTGGTCGGTGCCTGTTTAAAATGTGATGAAAAAAAAACTACGCTATTCCTATTTGGTCAGTCCAAACTTCAAATTCAAGACGTTGGCTAATGGTAGTCTGGTTTGTCGAGTGGCTGGGCCATCATCCTTACTCGGTTGGTTTGCTATGAGCTCAAAGAAAGGCACAATTCCACCAGCTTCTTTCACCCTCATGTCCAAAACGTTGAACAATGTAACAACGAACCAGTTCATCATACTCGTGTCGGCAGTTAGCGCCAGACCCGTCAGCTGATGAGGTCAGTACCGCAGGTTGCTCGTCTTGCCGATTACGGAGGTGGTCGCTTGGTTCGCCCCAGGGTCCGCGCGCCGTCACCTTCCGCCGCACTCGTGCCGTTCTTCTGCTTCTCCGGTTGTCTATACACCCGCCTGATTCGACAATTTACGGCTTCAGTTGGTACCTAACAGCAGTCGAACCAGGTTACGGGATACCGGGCTGCATTCTGTCTATAAAAGACGCGTGAAACCTTTTCGTCTCCCAGTGTGTCAGGCCACTCTACTCCCCTCCTTTCCCCATTCTACCAGCACGACATGTCTGAAATCGCTGAAAAACCTGTCGTACATCACTCTGAGATATCGAGCACGTATACCTGCCAACACGACCCTAATGTAAAACATCTCATCGCTTTCGCAGACTGTGAAAACTGTACGCGGTATCCTAATCGTTGGTCACGGATTAGGTTGGTCAAGCTTTCGAGTTTGCTAGCTCTCCTCATACTTCTTACTAGGGAATATGTACGAGAACCAGCTGCTGAGTTCCTCGGAACTATGCTCCTTATCATCTTTGGTTGTGGTGGCAATTGTCAAGTTGTTCTATCGTCTAGTACCGCTGTCTCCTCCACTCACAAAGGGGTCAGTCCTGTGAATTACCGGTAGACTGCTCCGTTGACATCTTTAGGAATATCTCTCTCTTAACTTTGGTTGGGCTATTGGTAGGAGATTTTACTCCTACATGGATAAATCATCCCTGACGTCCGACAGGCGTGGCCATGGGCGTATGGGTCTGTGGCGGAATCTCGGGTGGTCACATAAACCCAGCAGTATGTTAAGTTGTACCAACTATTATATCATATATTTATCTCTCGTTAGGTCACTCTTGCCATGGCGTCTGTCCGCAACTTCCCTTGGAAGAAAGTCCCCTACTACATTCTAGCCCAGCTCCTTGGGGCTATTTGTGGTGCTGGTATTGTCTATGCCAACTACTATCATGCCATCAATCTCGTCGAGGGTGGGCCAGGGACCCGTACCATCTCCGGCACCGGCGACCTGTTTGGGACGTATGCGGTGGGTTCTCTAAATCGCTTGTCGAGAATTAGGCTAATCATGATTGAAGGCGAGCTATGTGACTCCTGTTTCTTGTTTCTTTTCTGAGGTCAACTCTACTCATTGATACGTCTTACATGAACTCACACTTATCTAGTTTTTGGGATCCGCCGTGTTGATTATTGCGATCTTGTGCGCGACCGACAGGTGGAACACGCCACCTCCACCAGGTCTCGTCCCTCTGGTACTCTTCTTCACTGTCCTTGGTATTGGGCTCGGCCTAGGCTTGGAGACAGGATATGCAATCAATCCTGCCCGTGATCTGGGTCCGCGGATTTTGACAGCCATGGTCGGCTACGGAAGAGCTGGTATGTATTATCTGTTGCTTCATATTAGGAGCGTGTCTCATTCCCCCCAGTCTTTGACTTTAGAAACCAGTATTGGATTTGGTGCCCAGTGCTCGGCCCTATCTTGGGTATGCAAACCGGTGCCTTGGTCTACGATGCCCTTGTCTACACGGGCCCTGACAGCATTGTCAACAAGCCGTACGTATCAATGTGTTATGTGTTATAGTGATCTTGTTGATAGGGATTCTTTTTTTCTTTAGGAACTTCGAGGCTGAAAAAAGGCGTCTCGATGGCTGTACTCATTGCAAGAACGGCGCTGTGGCAAGTGTTGAGGCAGTTTGATGCTTTTTTTCCCACTCGGACGTCTTTTAAGTTTGATATTCTTCTCTTACTGAATTACGTGGTACATTGTTATTATGCTGTCATGGTAGTGGTCGGACTCGCACTGCTACGACGACAATTTACCCGAGCCAGCTAGCCTTCGTCATATTATTACGACTAGTTGGTAGGGCAAATGCAGATACCCCTCCCTTATGGTGTTCTCTCTCCAGCCGAGCGACTGGATGCGAGTTACACATGGCAAACAAGTTGCTTTCATTAATATTGCCATTGCCAACTAGTACGTTTCAGAGGCTGTCATTTCTCGCCACAGTTAATGATGTGGTTCTAGTTGGCGTCGGACTCTGGGCACTGAAACCTGGGGCCAAACACTTGAGGATTCGATCATTACTCGCTGGTACCCTCAAGACGTTCCGAGTCGTCGACCAGCGTACCAATCGGGTTTCCCTGCCAGCAGTTTCCTGTTCCATCGTATGGGGTTTCGAGCGTCTGTCAGTATGTAGGACTAGCATAATCTCATCCCTCGGCCATAATCGCTTTTGACAGACAGGCACCCCCAAGTGTGAATCTAGCCGATCAGCGGAGATGACGCGCGGGCCCAGTCTCCTCTGCGATGATCTTCGCATTTCCGATCCTATTGAAGCTGCAATTCGCGCCGTTGCTCGTCGCTTGTCTCTGCAGGTGGGTAAGCCTTGGCAGAGGCCGTGCACCATGCGGTGAGTCACGAGGTACCCTGACTGGTTGCATCAGCGTAGTACTGTGGTACCCCATGACGACGCTATCGACTCACGACTCGGGGTTCTTTGGACCTTTGTTATTCGGGAACTGCCTCAGCCGCATCTAGCTTCTGATTCTCCACGAATTCTCACGTCGTTATCTACGCAAGTGAGTAACTGCTTGTCGACCGTGAGCTAACAGATGGCTTCATATCGTTTCCAAGGACTTCTTCCTTTCTGTCAACGCTGGCTTGGCAGCAGATCAGGAATTCAACGCATTTGGTGCATCGAATCACCCATTCTCCCTCATTTGGGGCACGGGTATCTGCCAAGGGAGGGGCAGCAGTAGCGAGCCGGCTCGCGGGGCATCCGAGTCGATTACGCTCTGGTGTGGTGTCAGATCACCGTG
Organism: Boletus albobrunnescens; assembly: GCA_038093955.1. Lineage (NCBI taxonomy): Eukaryota > Fungi > Basidiomycota > Agaricomycetes > Boletales > Boletaceae > Boletus > Boletus albobrunnescens. The sequence continues at coordinate 23,477 of JBBPTC010000134.1, forward strand.
GCTTTTAGCCGCATTTTGAGATCTCCTGGAAGAAATGTTCGTCCTGTGCAAATTCTGGGAGGTGTCTGCATCCGTATTGTGAAGGATTACGGATTGATAAGTGAGGCACCGCGGAATTGAGTGCAGATGACGGTATTTCGAGCTACTCTCCTCGGAGTCTCGCCGCCCTCTTAAACTTCGGATGTTATTCTCAACACATCATGGACGCTGAAAGACTCCCTGACTCGGTTGGTGAACAGGGACTGGCGTATACAACTTACACACGAACAAACCTGATGCATGTGATGCCTTGGGCCACTTAAAATAATAATACAATCCCTGTCGTGACTAGGATCACGGATGCTGGGTCTACTCTTATTCATATAGTGCTGCGCCGGCTATCGAGCGTCGGCTATTGTAGTGTTGTTGGTCCGGTCAGTTTACTGTCGGAAGAGCATCCCTAGCTTTCAGACTCGCAAGTCACATGTCATCCTACGGAGACAAGTTCGTTCCCTTCAAAGTCCCGTGGACCAGGCACACGGCAAAAGACTGGAGGACCACCCAATTTGCAGATAGCGTCACTCTAAAAAATATCTACCATCGTCGCGCCAATCGGCCGGTCGCCCAAACGAGCGCACAAGCACATATCGGTATCAAAACGATCCAAACGACAATGTCCCACAATAAACGCTTGCCGAACCGTCTACGTTGAAGGAGCTGTTCCTTGCGTTGAAGAAGCGGATCACGGGATGGCGATGGCGAACGTTCAGAATTAGAAGGACGTGGGGTGCTAGGAGCTGACGAACGTGCCTGGGGCACAACGATCGAGAGAGGACGACGGAAGTAATGGATAGTGATATGCGCCAAGGCTAAAGACCCGTCGCCATGGGCTTGGTTTGGTATCTCAAAGAAAGAGAAGAAAACACACCTGGTAGCAGAAACGCTCCGAAAACCCCTACAAATAGCGTGACATCGTCGAGAATACTTGCAATGGTTGGAGGAACAAGGCTGAGTGCAAAAATAACAATAGTAATGACGGATAGCGCCAAATCAGTACGGATGAACCAATATGCCGCCCCGTACAAAGGGAGTGAAGTTATTGACACGACGACGGATGGAATAGACAGTACGAGGGTTGCGACGCGCAAGCCGAGTATGATGTTAGCCGACACAGTCGTGGAAGCCTTCTGTAACAAGTCAGCCCAGCCGGCGTGTCTATCGGTTTTACTTACCGGACGGGGTGACGCAGCAACGACCACGAGGGGGAAAATGAGCAATGTTGCTAGTGTGGTTGAGAACATATTCAACGACTGGAATGACCTCGCCCTTGCATTCCTGGGCGCCGGAAGAACTGATGGGGTGCTTGCTATCATGGAGGCGGACAGGGGAACCGTCATGGCAGTGGTGCATGCAAAGGCGAAACTACCTGTCAAACACGATGAATGAGAAGTTGCATATGGAAATCAATGTGGAATACAGAACTGATTTCGTTCCACAACACGCCTCGCCGGAACGAGCTCAGGTTTGGTAACGAAGGATGGGAATAAGATAGTGTGACCAACCACGCCAAATACGAAGCTACAGAGAGACCAGTCGTGTACACGATGGACTTGGAGTTCAGGGACCTAGGAAGAGAGAGTACAAATACAAGGATAGATAGTGCGATTGAAACATTCAGGCGGGAGAGTGACAGGGCTAACTCCGGAACTTTGAGGAGGAGCGCAGAGCGTACGGAATCTTTCAACAAGGAGGATCAGAAAGGACAGGTTACCATAGAGCGCGAACCGACCCCGCAGATACATAGCAGCCAATAGAAGTCTGAATAATCCGCTGATGGTGGTAAAGGTATAGCGTGCCAAGCCGTATTTTGGGACCCTACGATGACGCCGCGCAAATATATGGATGAGTATGTCTTCCGCGGATGACTTGCGCAGATAACGACCTAGAAGGAACCAGATTTGACGAGAGAAGGCGGAGAGGGATGCAGCTACAACAAGTCCCGTGAGGCCGTATGTGAGTGATACATTCCCGATATCAGAAGCGTATATGGCGCCGAGTCTGAGATAAGGAGACAAGAGATATAAAAACACGACCGAGGGAGGAAGTGGTGAGACAGGTAGTTGGTTGACTGCTGGTTGGGGATCGTTGTCGTCATTATGGCCTTCGTCGTCTGTAGCGTATTCTTCGAGTGGATCGCGATCGTCGGTATTGGGGAGAAGTACGAGACGTGATGACGAGTCTGTTTGAACCAGCTGGGATGCAGGAAGGGGGTCACCGACGCTGGACCGGGGGCTGGAGGACATTTGGGAGGAAGACAAAGACGACCTGCAGACGGCGTGCGACTTTTTTTTTTTCTTGTTCATGAACGACAACAATAACAATGGACACCCACCGCTCGCAGCGAAGACGGCCAACAATCGCAAAAGATTGGCAGCTCGTCGTTCTCAAAAAACTCCAGTCAGAGTCGGGCAACCCCACAGAGGAACAACGCTCGGCGGCGGCAGCGGAGACTGGCCTGTGTGTAGCAGTGTCGACCGTCGTGGAAGCTTACCCCTACCCTTTTGGCAGAGACGAAAAATGGGTCAGAAACTGGTTCACCCGCCAACGATCAAAGCTTGCTGCTCGCAACAGGAAAGTACAACTAGCGACGACCGAACAACAGGGTTCTGTAACCGTCCCGACGTTCAAACTCCAACTCTCCTGCCCTGTTATGCCACCCTGCAGACCCGCTTCGACGCCGGTCGATCTTTTACCGTATCTCCCGTCTCCTGCCAGCTTGGAATCTCCTTCGCCACCATCAACCGTAAATACTCAGGCGATACCCCGAAGCGACTCTGCTCCTCTGCCTCTAAACGACCCATCTCAGAACCCAACGTTCGTTCGGCACACTGCTACCCTACCGACGTACACCAGGGATCCGCTGTCTGATCGTTACCCCGACTTCTCTCAATTCTTTCGCCCTCGAGTACACGAGCAACCCCACACTTTCGAACTATCCGATCCGGTCGCCAACCAAAGCCACCTCATGCCCCATCCTAGCCAGGGTTTGTTCGGTCTGTTGAGTCCCCTCCACCTTGGCGGCCTTCTCGGTTCCCCGACAAACCTACAGCCTTGTCCCGTCGCTTTCTCTATGAGGCTTGCGGATCTCGTGGCCCATTCTTCACTTGCACGATATCCCGTTTTTCCTCCCCAAGATTTGGGACATCATATTATTTGAATCCGGTGGTTGTTCAGCGGTTGTCTCGTATTCCTTGTGGTTGTGTAAACTTGTATTGTATCTAACACTTGTAAGCAAAGACTTGACTTGACTCGCCACGACCACCTAGTATCTCAATTCCCGATCGATGACCCAGGCTATACTTGCACAGCTCAGTCCCGGATGCAGCCCAAAGACACATCCCCTCCCGCTCCTCGACGACTTGCAGTCCCGCGACACGGTGCTCAAATGGACGTTCAAACACTTTTTGATCGGTCGAATCTATTCCTGCTGTAGGAAGGGGAGAGCCCCCTGTAATTAGGGACCAGAGTCGGATCCTATTGTCTTGGCCAGCTGCAAATAAAAATTTCTCATGCGGATCAGTTACCATAGGCTAAAAGTATCGGTTCGCTCAGAATATAT
>JBBPTC010000136.1:11699-27216 GCA_038093955.1 Boletus albobrunnescens
TTTGACATCATGTTAGAATAATGCACGCCTCGAAGACCGTATAGCTGCTCTCTTACAAAACGAGAAGCTCACGGGCGCCAACAAGTGAGATCTCTTTTTGCTTACACAATACAACACTCATCATTGCCAGATATTCCTGCTCAAACTGCGCAAGGCTGCAGGACGCGACCCGCTATACCGAACTGCGGTCTCTCCCTCCGGTCCTCCATTTCTCTCTTCTTCGTTTCGTTTATGATTTCGACTCAATGGAGAGGAAGAAATCCAAGCATAACCTGCTATTTCCTATGGTGCTAGATATGTCCAAGTTCGTCAAGGCTGACAAGAGTGGTATAGAGGGAAGACAGGACACAACGAACATCTATGAGCTGAGAGGTGTGCTGCTGCACAAGGGCCCGAGCGCCTACCATGGACATTACGAGGCACAGGTCCTAGACACCGCGTGAGTTTGGCTAGTTGTCCCATGAATTCGCTGACCCATGATATGCAGTTCGAAGACATGGTTCCAATTCGACGACGAAGTTGTAACCAAGATTGATTTCCTGGGAGAGAAACGATATACTGGCAAGGAAGTAGTTGATGTCCTTGTTGATAGTGGGACAAGCAAAAAGTGCGTATTACCTCCAATGTAACTTGGAACTTCCTCATATTTTTCGTCATGTCAGGAGTGCGGGTCAACCCCGCGCGCGTTCCGCGAAGAAGCGCAGGATCGACGATAGTGACGATGAGGTTGTCGAGTACGTGATAAGTCCCCCCATCATCAAATTTTACCTTATATTTCATCCCACACATCTTTCAGATTGCCGCTCCACACGGAAGCCAAGGGTGCCTTGTCTGGTATTAGTAAGGCCCCAGAAGGGTGTGTAATGAGCGAAAATCTGCGACATACTGCGCTCATCTATTTCATTTTGTCAAAATAGCGATGTCTTCTCGTCGAGAGACGCCTATATGCTTATCTATGCTCGGAAGGAAGAACAGTTTGTCGACCATGCGCCAACCCCAAATCTCGCCGGGAGCACCCTCGATTCTACCTCTTCCCCATTTATTAATGGTGTATCTAGGCCCAACATCGAGGGTCAAGATACATCGAATCTGACCATCCCCGTTCCACCTCAACGTGCACGAGACGTGGTCAAATGTCTTAATGCGAAGCATGATGAAACCTGTGAACTCTACGCCCGAAGGTCAGTCCCCCAAATTTTAATTTCCTACATTGGCATGAAGCGATCGCAAACCAGAGAAAAGGAAGTGAAGGAACAATTTGTGGAACTGAGAGAATGGATGCGGTGTGTATATACACATTGGCATGTCGCGTCTGTCGAAGAGGTACGTAGATCACCGTAGGGAAGGCATCACGTCATTCGATTGGGGATTTCCTGATTTGTCATTTAGGATGCCGTAGTGGTTAGTAGACAAGCACTCGAGAGTTGGTTGACAAAACCGCTCCTGAAGCCCGAGGAGCACAAATCGCGTTGCCAGTCCGTTGTAGGTGCCGAGATTGAAGTGTCGCCAACGCCCGACATCCTGTGTAGTCATGGTGGGCTTCATCCGCACATGGCTAGTAACATGAAGCGCATGTCGAGAGTAAGCAAGAATGCCTGTTGTTTGTTGTGAAGTACTAAGGGTCCCCTAATCCAGAAAATGTACGAGAAGCTTGAACTTCGTGAGGACATCGGTCCTGTGCGCCGCCCGCAAGACGTGTGTGAAATCTGTGTCAAAGAGTCTTTCACAGGTAGGTTGCATGGTCATGTTGCACCTTGCCAACTCGTTTTCATTTTCATAGAGAGACTTTACCAGATTGAGCATCCCCGTTTAGTCGCAAAGTTTGACGAAATATGTGATGTACAGCAAGGGGAGCCTGGATACTGGATTTCCAAAGCCTGGCTAAAAGGTATCCCCATCTATTTCATCATCATCAGTTCACGTCATTCACGAGGACATCCACCCGTACATGTGGCATACGCAGGCTGGAGAGTTCAGAAGCCCAGGATGCATGTTCCACTGCATGGTGATCCCTCGCCCGACTCTGCGGAGTTTCGTGGACACGTGCGTTGTGAACACGATCAGCTATCACTCGTGTCAACTGCACGTCGAAGTATATCCTCTCAGGTGAGCAGCGGAATCGTACGAAGTAGGGAACCGACTGTGGGGCATGGTGATTAACCAACACCAACACTTGCACTTGATTTTTGATCAGGCATGCGAGATCCTCAAAAAGCTGTTCCCTGATTGGGTTCCGCTATCCACCAACCAAGAGCCCTGCGCAATCTGCGAGGCGTACATCTATAACTCGAAAGAGGACAAGCGCGAGATGCGGAAAAAAGCCGAAGACGAAAAGGTAAAGCATGATGTGGCTTATCCTCAAATTATTTCTCCATTTCGTGGGCTCGTTGTTAACACTTAAACAGGCACGATTGCGACACATGCATGATAACGCGTTAATAGGCAATACCCTTTTACTCGAGAACGTTCCATGTGCGGTCCTTCCAGCCGACTTTGTCCGCATATGGCGAAAGTGGCTGAGTCGACCGGCTGAAATCCCTCGCCCGGACAGAGTCGACACATCACCACTCTTTTGTCAGCATAATCAACTGGTGTTTGACCCGAACGCACCGAACGACTGGGACAGTGATGTTGCACTTGTCCAAATGAGTGAATGGCTTGTTTTGCAGGAGCTGTAAGTTTTCGCTCTATCGCCCACGGCTTTGTCTCCCACCTCATGACGGCCGAGACGTTATTCTTGCTGACACATATACTGCAAACAGGTATAGTTGCGGACCCGCGGTTGCCGTCGAAAAACGATTCATCGAAGATTCCGAGGGCGTATTGGATACGAAATTTGTGCATGACACGCCTGTCTGCCACGAATGCCGTTTGAAACGGTAAGTTGGCGCACTCGAGTTCCATATCAGCCAGGGTTGAATGCACCGTCCCTTCCTCCTACTATATACATCACGTATTGCATTTTTTTTTCTGACAGCACGTTCCATTCCATTGACTAGGCGTCGCGATTACAACCTCACCGACATCACCGTGCGATTCTTGAGTTCGAAACCCGTTACCGGGGGTGAACACGACGAGGGTTCACAACGCGGTAGCCAACACGCGAAACAGGAACCTGGACCCCGAACATCAGGTGGAACGAGGCAGTCTAAGCGCATTCGTCAAGGGAGAGACAGACGAGAGGACACGCGGTTGAGGATATCCAAGTCCACGACCATCAAGGACATCAAGGTCCAGGTCCGTGTCCGACATCGTCGCCCACACTACTCTCAAGTTACTGATATCTCGATCTGCCCCTGACAGCTACATGAGTTGCTCAAGATTCCAACGATCTGCCAGGGGCTGTTTTACAAGGGACAAGAGCTCCGGGACAACACGGCCACCGTCGAATCCTTGGGCATCTTGATGAACGATACCCTCGACCTTCGGGAGGAAGTAGAAAACGAGGACAACCTCTCGAACAGTCCAGATGGACGTGCGAGCAAGCGACGGAAGGAGGAGAAAGGTTTTGGCGGGACCTTGTTGGCAGCATCAGCGTCTTACGCAAGCCTCTCTGGTGACACTGGTACAAGCTCCGAAGGCGAAGGGCACGAATCGACGACCAAGCCCTGTCCGGCCTGTACGTTTTACAATCCGACGGACAAGCGCTTTTGTGAGATGTGCGGACAAAGGGTGGAAGATGCAACATGAAGAGTCCTAAGAGTACACATGATGCTTGATTTTTCACTTCTTTCTTTTTACATGTAAAAATGAACTGATTGGAACTGAATGCGGCGATTCTATGATTGGATGTGACAAACAACCAAAAAAGGAAAAAAAAAAACCCAAGCAGTGACAAACAGAAAAGATAGAGACAGAGAGAGAGACCTATGACACCGTGAATTACCGCGTCCGTGTCACGGAATTCGGTTGAAAGGAACGTCGGGAGAAAAAGGAACGACGGATACCGCCGAGCTGGTTAGACTTGAAGGAGAGAAAGATGCTGCGGAGACGATACTCGTTGAGCGAGACCGTACAATATCCACGGGCGCAATTCGTTGCGTGGGATCAAGCACTGATACGGGTGGACTTACAGGGGCGCGAGTTTGTTGCTGGAGAAGCGAGCTGGCCGTTATCAACACGTCCACTTCGCTGGATAATGGCCCTGTGATTTCGACAGCCTGGGCAACGGCGGACTGCGTTGCCACCGATACTTCATTTACGGTGACTTGTGTGGCCGCAGGTGGCGGAGGTGGTAACCCGGCGGATATCTGACTGGCCACGGCAGCAGACCGATCAGCGGCTACTTGCCGAGCCGCCTGTAACACGATTTGCTGAGCGGCCACCGCCAAGACGTTTGTTTGTTGCGGTGTATCAGACCGTTGTCCAGACACTTCTTGGTCGAATGCTTGCGCCGTTACCGTGAGAACGTGTTGCTGCTTTGCAAGCGCCTGTAGTTCCGGAGCGTGCTCATTGGACGCCGTTGATGCGATGACTTGGGACTGTGCTTCCTGGGCAACTCGTTGAGCGGCTGTCGTTAGCACCTGAATGACTTGAGCGTCATGACTCGCAACCGGGGGAGCCACGGATGATATGGTCGCAGACCTCAATTGCCTAAGACGGCATCTTGTTAATGCTATGGCAAAGGTATGGGTGGGAACTGACCTAGGTGGTGTTAGCTGGGGCACATTCGTGTCGCTCGATATCCGCCTAGTCCTGTGAACGTCGCCGTTCATGGAACTTCGTCTGGACGCAGGGATGGAACCATCAAGAGTGGAGACCGGAGCAATGCTAAGATGGAAGGTCTGTACGAGTTGCTCCTCGACGCCGTCTTGTATGTACTACGAGTCATTGTCAAGAGCTGGCAACCTTTATCTGGAAGACGAAACCTACTCTGGCCATTACCGTAATCTCACAATTTTCTGCGTCGGGTGGCGGTGTTCCTTGTAAAACGTCATCTTCCCATGACAGCCATGACGGAAGGGAAGGAGAAGTATAGGAGACTTGTAAATTCGCTCGCGAAGCCTGTGGATCCCAGATACGAGGTGCCCAATTCCATCGTAGCCCCACGTATGCCACGCTTGGTGGCGACCCAGCAAGTCGACGATGGAAGGGCCGAAACGTCCAGCTCCCGTCCAGGAGCTTCTTTGCATCTATATTCCAGATGTGATTGCCCTTGGACTTTGTCTTTTTTCCTTCTTCGTTGAAGCGGGAGATGTACGGTTGATTCCAAAGATAGGTTCGAATCTGTGATGATCTCAGGGTTGTTAGTCTTCGCTTCCGGTGTCAGAGAGGCTAACCTTTTTCATGGGAATTTTATCCTCGGGATAGCCTTGCCGAGCGAGCTACAGAATCAGTCAATAAGGCAGTGATTCGTCCGAATAGTCCCAGTGGAGACTTGCCTCTTCTAAAAATGCATTAGTAAATGCTTGTATCCGGAATTTGAACGGGCGAAAGTCAGGGGACTCGTCCAAGCGCTGCATCTTTTTGGCCATCAAGGTTTGGTGTATCAATTCCCCTTTAGCGTCTGTCGCTTCCACTGCAAGCGCGTTGAGTCAGCAGAACGGCCATAATGTTAGTGCCTGTATGGGCTTACAATTGGAGCAAACGTTATTCAAAAATTCGAAAAAGATACGATCCACTTCCGCACGATACTCCTGCGGTACCTCATTTGCATGATTCGAAGTGCCCAGGTTCTCCATAGACTTTTGCGTTAGTAGCGCACTCGAACGGTTGTCATGGATAGCAGCAGGTCGAGATACCTGAGCTTGAGCGGAGATCCTCGGATTGTTTCCAGAAGATGACTCGGGGCTCTGTGACTGCGAAATATCCCCGTCCGAATCGAAATCGTTTTCCCCTTCCTGAGATGATGTGGGGCTGTGGGCAACAAGTTTTGCGGCCGAGAGGGAGGGCTGGAGAAAATCGAGTGCTCCTGTGGCGGGGGGGACCTCAGGTAGACCAAAGGCAAGAGGGTTGTTGCTCGTGAGCGAACCCGATCGTGATACCCTGCCGATCGGCGGGCTGATGCCCGCTCCTGTGACTGGACGTGAGAGAGAAGATGCTGTAGCAAATGTTCCAGTTGACGAGAAAGACAAATGAGATAAACCTGTGCTTGTGGTGGGTATGGATTGAAAACTAATGCCAGTAGTGAGTGAGCTGGAGGGGAGCGAGTGTTGCTGAGTCCTTGGTGGTATGGTTGCAGTTCCGTCGGACCACGTACTTCGCACTGGAGGGGAGAAATGAGTCGGATGAACAACGGTCGTTGACAATGAAGAGGTGGTGACAAAGTCTGTAGAGGTCGTGGGGGCCGATGTGGCGGGAGCGGAGAATGCCATTCCAGGCACAGATTGGGTCGTTGACGGATGAGAAAGCACGTTGAAAACGGTTTGCGACAAGCCTGCAGAACTAGTCGGGCATGAAGCAGGCTCGGGATTGGGTGGCACAAAGGGAGCGAGGGGAGGGACCGACTGTGACATGATGTTGAGAGACTCGTCCTGTGGCTCTATTTTCATGGCTTTGATGACGCGGTCGCCTGCCATGGAGGATGCACAACGCTTACGGGACAAATCGGAGGTGTCTGGAATGATTTGTGAATCGACGTCACTTAGTTCTGCGAGGCCGGAAGAAAAATACAAGGCAGCCTGACCGGTGTCCTGTATGGTGGTGACCGGGAGCTGACGAGATGGGGATGCAAGGGCAGTGGTGGAGATGGGTATCGAGAGACCCGATGCGGCGGAAAAACGGCGGGGGGAGGATCTACGAGAGCGAGGAGGGTCTGTTATCTGTGTGGCAGCGATGAGTTCTGCAACGAGGGCGATCGTCTTTCTGAGTTCGTCAATCCTGGCATTTGCCTCCAAACCTTGGCCCAGGGAACAAGCAGCACTCGCGGATTGCGCCGTTTGGGCAATGCTGGGTGACACGGTGGCCTGAGCGAGTACTCTGCTACCGATGTCTATTTGGTACTTACTTCTTCAACATGTCACCGACGACCATGAGATGTGGGTCACTGGAAGGGTCCGGGGAAGGGTCTCTCTTGTCCAAGCGGGGATCGAGGATGTCGGAGGGAGGGAAAGCGAAGCCCGAGTCCTGGCCCGAGGTCGGGGGAGGGCCGGTGAGAGGGGAAAAGGCGAGATCGGAGGCTGAATTGACGAGGGTGCTTGAGGTGGACTCGACGGCGGAGGCGGGTGTGGAGAGGGACATTGTGGAGAGGATGGGGGGGATTTGGGGTGAGGCGAGCGCAAATGAGTTATTGATGGTGGCGAGGAGGGCAGGGGAATGGGAGCTGGAGCCTGAGCTGGAGGGCTGTGGGGAGTGTATGGTGAGGTGAGGTGGAAAGTCAGACATGAACGATGGGGGTGGTGCGCGGGAGGGGGAGTCAGAAGAGGCCATGTCTGGTTGGCCAGGAGGAGGAGGAAGAGGAGGAAGAGGAGGAGGAGGAGGAGGACATGCAAGTCGCCTGCAGACCGGTCAGTTTTATTCTGTCACAGGCACGACAGATGTGCATCAATAGTAATTCAAAATTATCTTTGCTCATTCTATTTTGCCTTTTCTGGTCATTTTACATATATTATGTAATCTCTTGAGCCAATAGTTCAAAGTGCACTTCCTTCCTCGACTGACCCGACGCCTCGCCCGTTCCATGCTGCACACCGTCGTGGGTGAATCCATCAGCGCATGCCCTGCCCGGTCCTATTCAGACGACTGCCCCCGCTACTTTTTTTTACCATCAGTATCGCCTGCCACGTCCGGGAGATCTCGAACGATCCCGATCTCGCCGTCGATCACTGCCCACAATTTCACCGTCAGCAGACCAAACACCGCACAACACACAATCACACTCACTCGTACCGAGAAGACGCGTGCCTCTCATAGCCTCTGTCCCGCTCCCGGTCCCGTTCGTCACGTGAAGACCGGTGATCCCCCCCACGTTCACTCCCTGTCCGTGTCGTCCCCCCACCCGTACCTCCAGTCAACGACGGAGGCGCCATCTTGCGCTTCTCTCGATCTTCTCGGAATTTCGCCAGCATGTTGCGCAGCTCGTGGTAGCCCAAATGCATCTATCAAACACGCGACATCACTTTCATTTCAGACCCTTCATTCATTCCCCTCTTACCTTGCCTCCAAAGTGGTCGGCCAGCCGCCGATCCGAGTCCAGCACAGACAGATACGCGCCACAAACGTCGCACACACGAAGCTTTTGATGCCCAGAGGCGCCAGACGTGTCCGTCAGTTGTTGAAGCTCTCGCTGTCACATCCACCAAAATCAGTCATCGTCCACCACCAGTCCAGTCCAAGCTCGTCATGACTAACCTCCTTTTCCGCCTTTTCACTCTTAAGCGCCTCAATCGCTGCCATTTCCCGCATCGACTCATCCACCCTGCCTTGTTCACCTATGTGACATTCTGTTAGTTTCTTCTTTTAACCCCTCCATCAATGTGACTAACCCAGGGTCTCGATCTTCTCCGTCCCACCCTGAATTGCCAACTCAATCTCTGCAATTTCCCTCATCAAGTTGGTCGTTTTTGCATTCTCTTCGGGCGTCTTTTCAAGTCTCCGGTGGGCAGCCCTGATTCGCCTGTCACATTCATCAACGAACGCAAAGATGTTCGACTCGTATTCCATTTGAAATCGTGCGAAAATGGGGTCATTCGGGCTCGCCTCACGTGCTTGCAGAAATTCAGTCTTGAGTCGTTCCGTGTGCGATTTCGGACATGCACCTAGGTCCATTTTCTGAACGGAAACTGTCACCTACTATCCACAGTCTAGAATGGAGTTACGCACGGTGTTCGTAAACAACGCATGGGGACATGTCCCACACAAAAAGTTCCGGCAGACCTTTTCGTCAGACCATACCAAATTCGCGTTGGCGACGCCCATGGCTTCTGGGCCCATCATTTGCTATGATGGGGTTATACACGTATGTACAATGGCTCCGAGAGACGTACCTCCAAGAGCTTCCTCTGCATCTCAGCCAGACGTCCCATGCTGACGAAATGAACGGTGTTTTGTAAACCTTCAACGGGCTGCGAATGGTCCGGGTTGAAAAGAGCTTATTTGTCCTTGTGTGGCAAAAGCTTCTAAATCAAACACGAATAAACAAAGCACGCCCCCACACTCTCTGCACCGTTCCTTTACTGCTACCTACCCTTCTCAGTGTCGATCAGCTGTGTGTCTAGCAGTCTGCTTCTCCCAGGAACTCCATCTTGAACACGAGCTACCCACTTGGACCTCCGAGATAAGCTTCACCAAACCACTTAGCCGGGGAGTACCTTTTGCTGCCGAGCATCACCATCGATCGTCAATCATATACGTAGAGTAACGAAATCGTGAGATATTACATGCAATAGTGACGTTGACCAGTCTGCTGTATTAGGTAGGTATGCATGTGCGGAACATGATGGGCAAGATGTGTGGCACGGTGACGAAATGGTGTAGCAATAAGAATGAACAAAAATGGTGTGCAACGTGGGGAAGGTCACCGTGAACGTCGAATGCTGACCTAGGTCGTTCGACCATAGTTTCGACCGCGCCAACGACCACAACCTCGAGCTTTGCCGCGTTCTTCATTTTCAGCCGGTCGGCAAGTTGGATCAGCCGTACCATTCCGCACGGGGACAGACATCTCGTCTGACGATCGTTGTGCCTGAGATGGGCGATGTGTGTTTTTCGGACGATGGCCTCCCCGCCCTCTAGCATGGAAACCTCCTCGAGGACCCGGGGATCCACTCAGAGGCTGGGCCTTCCCACTCATGGGACTGCCCCCCTTGGGAGTGGGTGGGGGCGTGAAGCCTCCGTAGCTCATCAAGAGGTTTTGAATCTCCGTGTACTTCGTGCTGTCGCTACCCAGATTCTTCAGTAACGCCCGTTTCCCCTCCAGGGACGTGACCTCCTTCCAAGCGTTACCAATGTCCTGGGTCGTCGCAAAGCCCCTATCAAGAACCATCCACACGACCTCAGGTTCGGCGGAGTCTAGTGCAATGGAAAGAAGCGACTTTGGAGGCGAAAGGTCATAGATAGCATTATGATCCTCCTGCTTCGGATCATATGACTCGAAGAAGTATTTGAGAATCTGGACGTGGCCATGCTGTAGAGCGACGTGAAATGCCGAAAGTCCAAACGAATTACGTTCTTCAAGATCAGCACCTAAGAGGAAAGCGTCACGATTTGCTGTGATCCAGCGGTCATTAAAACTGCGTGGACTCACTGTGAGCATCAAGCCATTCAATCAAGTCAGCATCACCATTCTGCGCAGCAATATGCGAGAGCGTCTCCATTGGGTCTTTCGGGTGTACTGCGACGTAATTCTCGCAGCTCATCTTGATTTCTCCGCCGGCAGGATCGACTTCATCTTCCCAAATACCTTTCTTGACTTTGGAAGCCTCGCCAGCGCGTGCAGCAGCAAAGGTGGCGGACCGCAAGGTTTGAACACGTTGCTGCTGAAGCTGTGCTGTCTCGGCGGCCTTTTTCCGCTGGCTTTCAGCTTCCGCTTTCCTGAAAGCTGCCTTAGCTCTCTGCCGTTCCTCAGCCTCTTTACGTTCTGATATGGTTGTTTAGTATTTCATGTGACGTCTGGAAACGCTTCGATGTACCCTTTTCACGCAAACGAGCTTCGAACGCCTTGCGTTCTGCCTTTTGCTGAACCCTGCGGACTTCTGCCTGCTCTCTCTCTTCTCTTATACGGTTTAGGCGAGCTTCATATTCTTCCTGGGTCTCAGGGGCTCTCCGAGGACGAGGACGGTGGGGGTCCTCTGCAAGTGGCAGTTGACATGTTAGCCAAGATAGGCGTGAAGGGTTAAGGCGTGCATACGAGTACGTCCGTAACCACGCCCAGTGCGACCATTCAGTACCTCTTCGAAGAGGAACCTGGAAGATAGAATGTGGGGTAAGCACATGAAGAAGAATCACAAGTAGCCTACCTAAAGAATTTTAGGCGTTCCTGGTCAGACTCATAGTCTATATCGTAAACGTAGAATTCGTCGTCCTCGTCAAAACAGTCGTCGTAGTCGTCACCATCGTGCGAGTAGCCACACGGACAGTAGTGGAGTGGCTCAGCGGGCGTGTGATATGTCTGAAGCACCGTATATGCTTCGCTAAGTTGCTGGAATCGTGCGGTAGCCTCTGCGTTCCCTTGATTCTTGTCTGGGTGGGTACGGAGAGCCAACTGTGTGACTCTCGGTAAACGTGCTGACACAAATGATGGGCTCCCACCTGTTTGTACGCCGATCGGACCTGTTCCATCGACGCCCCCTGTGAGTGGAGTTAGTACGCAACATCCATCTCTTTTGATTTCTACCTGCTCGAGGCCGAGGAGAGCGTAGGCGTCGCTGACGGCGGACTGCTTGAGCATGGCTGGCGGAGTGACACAAAGAAAGAAAAAAAAAAAAGCGAGCGACGCGACCGAGACGCGCTACTAAATTAGCCACTAGCCGGATGCACTTGCGCGTTTTGCCGGATAACGCGTCTTGTTCCCCGACCGCCATGTCATCCCAGTTACCATCCATTCAACCTACCACATCGTCCATCCCTGTACCAATCCAGGAAAACACACAGGATGTCTCTATATTCGCTGGTATATTCGGCGACAAGTGCGTCATCCCCTTGAGAACACGAACCAGGACTCACGAAACCAAAAAAAGTGTAGCCCTTATTTCCAAGCAGGTTTCGGGCTCATGGTAACTGACACATGCGTGGCGTATCTTCATCTTTACACGGATTTCGTTCACAGGGAGTTGGCGTGGGGCTTACAGCGCTTCGTCAGGGCCTCGTGCTAGGGTCGACTGCGCTCCGTCGCCGCATGCTCGTTTCCCTCGAGGTGAATAATAAGGACCATGCATATGAGTGGTTCCTGGCGTGGATGGCCCACAACGCGAGCATCCAAGCACAGAAGCGTGCTGCGCATACCTGGCTGCGTAGTCACCAACTGAGTGTGGAGACGGCGTTGGAACAGAGAAGCAACGGAAGCTCCTCGGCACTATTCAGGCTCGTCGCGGGGCCCGGAACTCACTGGTTCAAGTACCACGGAGCATGGATACAGGTTTGTCGATGGTTTCTCCTCGGAGAGTAAACCAGTTGCATCAGGGTTAACCAATAGATTTGTAGATGAAACGAGAGCGAGAAACGCGCTCTATGCAATTGATGTCCGGCACTCCGTGGGAGACGGTAACATTGACGGCGCTTTCACGAGACAGACACCTCTTCCCACAGCTCCTTACGGAGGCTCGGGATCTTGCCCTGAAAGGCCAAGAGGGTAAACTTGTCATTCGCACCGCATGGGGCATCGAGTGGAAGCAATTTGGTCAGCCGAGGAGGAAACGTCCGCTGCACAGTGTTGTCCTAGATACTGGTGTGAGTGAGAAAATTGGACGTGACGTTCGTGCCTTCTTGGGGCGACGACAGTGGTATGCTGATCGAGGCGAGTTTGTTCCTTACCCAAGTCACCCGTATTGAAACCGGCACCCAGGTATACCATACCGGCGTGGGTACCTTCTTCACGGACCTCCAGGATCCGGAAAGACATCGTTCATCCAGGCACTCGCTGGCTCACTATCTTATGATATTTGTCTTTTGAACCTCTCTGAACGTGGCCTTGCCGACGATAAATTGATCCACCTTCTGTCCAACGCGCCGGAGCGTAGCTTTATTCTTATTGAGGACGTAGATGCTGCTTTCAATAAGCGGGTGCGAACGAGCGATGACGGGTGAGTGTCGCCAACATGCTAGGTGACACGTGTAGACTGAACCCTTGGTAGGTACCAGTCCTCGGTCACATTCTCAGGCTTTTTGAATGCATTGGACGGTGTCGCATCGGGAGAGGAACGGATCATATTTATGACAACGAATCACTTGGAGAAACTCGACCCGGCACTCATCCGGCCTGGTCGTGTCGACCTTAATGTGCTGGTTGATAATGCCTCGCCGAGTCAGGCAAAGACGTTATTTACCCGTTTTTATGGCGAGAGCGACGAGGTATCCAAAGAAGATATCGATCACATGGGACAGCAGCTAGAAGAACTTATGACAACGGAGATGCGTAAAGGGTGCCGAATAAGCATGGCCGCGCTTCAGGGTCTATTCATCCGGAACAATGCCAAGGACGCCGTGGTTGGGTGCCGCGAGTTCTTCGTCGACAGACGGACGTGACTGAAAGTCAGTACATAGCATGAGATATATGTACTGTCGACCTGGACAGAGAATATTAAAAAATAGGCTTGCGCTTCCGCCCAGTATATTTTGAGTCTCGAGGAACGCCTTCCTTCCCCCTCTGACGGTATAACTACGACACAATAGTTTCAGCGTAAGGCAACAGGAAGAAGTGAAAGCTCACCTCTTTCTTCTTCAATATCCAGTCTCTGTCCTTGAGGGACTTGCGCTTCCCACTACGATCACGCTTCCTTTCCTTTTCCCGTCTCCTTTCAAACGGTACTTGCTCGTTCTCCGTCTCTAGACCCTCTGGTAGCTGCTGTTGCTGTCCACCTCCCCCACTACCGACGAACAAGCACAAGAACACCTTTTTCGCCTTTTTGGAATTTGGATAGTCGACGACGATGCCACCGCCGAAACCTGTTCTCTGTGCGATAGATGTGATGAGTTGTATTTGATCATCCGAGGACGGGTAGAACTGGAGCACAGCGCGCGAGGGGTTCCGAAGGGCAGAGTAGAGCGTCGTAAAGAAGCGATTCAGGCGGTGAGGAGGCGACGACGTCGGATGAGACGTTTCCGCATTCAACAACCACTGCAGGACGGATATGCTGTGGCAATGATGCATCGTCTACGACGGCTCGTAGGGAAAAGGGGGGGACATGAAATGGGCGTTACCTGATGGCACCGTCAAAGCTACCTGGGCGGAACCCAAGTCCCTGGCCAATGTCTTGCAAGAACAGATCGCCTTCCACTTGTCTTTCCAGGGCCACCTCTGGACGCGTTGTGCGCATGTCGACTCGTGGACGACGACTTGGCCGTGGACTGACTTACCGAGCATGCTTGGGGCGATGTCTACGCCCGCCCAGACATAGCCTTCCTCGTCGAGTATTTCCCCCGATAATCCAGACCCACATCCAATGTCGAGCAGGAACGCGGGCTGATCGGGTGGGAGATTGAGCAGCTCTAGCGCGCGGTAGGTCATATCTGCTTGGATCTGCTGATTGCGGGAGCTTGGATGGGCCCGTCGAGGATATCTGTCCCGGTGGAAATGCGCACGACTTACTTTGTAGTGTATTTTTTGGCCTCGGCATCACCATAGTACTGACAGTGTTAATGGTCACGGAATGGATGGCTGCGTGAGAGAGGCAACGTACGATTTCTGGTGGTGCTTGAAGTTCTGGTCTTGACATGGTCTATGAGACTCGGTGGGAGTGAGTGCTTCTGATCGTCTCTACACACGGTGGATGGAGTGGTACGAGTGCTGCCAGGCATACGCATTGTAGTGAAAAATCTGGCACGTGATTCAGATCCATATCGCCGTACGACTGGGGACATCTCGCGTTCATACGTCGCCGGCGATGGCAACGACGAGCAAACAGTACAAGGCCATCGGGGAAGACATTTGGAAGGCCCGTACAGAGAAAACTGTATGCTACAGTCCTACCCACCTCTCGATGCTTTGATGACCGGTGCGACAGAACGCTGAACTATTCGCGCTAACATATGGCGCTCTCGTCGTGCAATTGATTCAAGACTACGAGGACTATGGAGAGGTCAACAAACAGCTTGAGAAAATGGGATACAACATAGGGATACGGCTGATCGAGGATTTTCTGGCAAGGAGTTCTCTCGGCCGGTGTGCTGATTTCAGGGAAGTCGGAGAAGTCGTGGCAAAAGTGTGCATCTACCTTTCGTGCTCTTTGGAGGACTCCTTAGATTCACGCCGAAACCCTAGGTCGGTTTCAAATCATTCCTAAACATCACTCCAGCGGTCACACACACTGCACCGGCATCGAGGCAAAACAGCACACAGCAACTGGTCGCTGGTTCATCATTCGTCCTCCTTCTTGACGAGAACCCTCTGGCAGAATTTGTTGAACTCCCAGAAGAGGCTCTCGAGGGCGGTCTGTGGTTTAGCAACGTGCTCTGTGGTGTGCTCAGGGGAGCTCTGGAGATGGTGCGGAACGGTCCTCCCTCCTAACAGACTCGTCGTGCACCTCACCATTCTGTAGGTACAAATGCAGGTGCAAGCAGAATTTCTGTCAGACGTACTACGAGGAGACGAAAGCACGGAAATTCGCGTCACATTGTTGAAATACCTGGAGGAGGAAGTGCCTATAGGCGACGATTAGACTCACCTGTACTTCTAGATCTGGACAGACGCAGCCAAGTCCCAATGCGAGCATGGATACTGACCCCGTGCGTTTAGCATTCTATGCGTGTCGAATGAACGAGACACCTTTGAGAAAAGCATCGATGATGTGAATATAGTACTGTATGGCGTGCCAAAAAGTCTGTTCAGCCAAACCGGTTGACCCTGTTGAGCTTTTTCGCTGTCTTGGCATTTGACTGGGTGTTCTGTCCTCTGACGGGCAGACCCATTGCGTGCCTCTTTCCC